>JAUZSS010000015.1:1723379-1734060 GCA_035668195.1 Sarracenia psittacina
CTCTCTCTCTCTCTCTCTCTCTCTCTCTCTCTCTCTCTCTCTCTCTCTCTCTCTCTCTCTCTCTCTCTCTCTCTGCTATATGAATCATCCCTCTCACTCTCCCTACTGCCGTTAGAGTTGCCGCGCCGCCGCCGATCCCCACCGGTAAGTTACTTCTTTCCTATCTCTCATCATCTCCGAATCTCTGTTGTATTTGATTTTGCTTGAGTTGATATCATTTTGCACAACTGATGAGGGAGATGGACGTGCCGATTGGAAACGTGAGTTGAGGCTAAACCAACTACGTTTGGTGAATTGAGGCTAAACCACTTTCCTTAATTACGTTTGGTGAATTTCCATTGCCTAAATGCATTTCCCTCATTTTATTTAAGTTTTTGACTTATTTTATTATATGGTTTTATTTTTCTATCTATATGTTCTTTCTCTACATGTAACAAATGTTGACTTATTAGGTGTGTAAAAGCTTCAGATTATTTTCTATGGCGGTAAGAAATGGGAGAAGCCTTATGGTGAGTTCGAAGGCGGAACTTAAGCGGAAGGAGAAGCAGATGAAGAAGGCCAAGTCAAGAGGTCCCGAGTCATTGGGACGAAGCCCTAATGTGTTCAGAGGCGTCAGGAGGAAGGGCTATAGAGTCCCCACGCCGATACAGCGGAAAGCAATGCCGATAATCCTTGCTGGCGCTGATGTTGTCGCAATGGCCCGCACTGGCTCGGGCAAGACTGCGGCATTTCTCGTGCCCATGCTGGAGAAACTCAAGCAGCACGTGTCTCAGAGTGGCGTTAGGGCTCTCATTTTGTCTCCAACTAGAGACTTGGCACTTCAGACCTTGAAGTTCACCAAAGAACTTGGCCGTTTCACAGGTCGGTACTAGCCTCCGTTTCCTTCATATGAATGTTCAATTTTGTTGCCTTTTGTGTGGACTCGCAGATTGTTTTCTTTTGCATGAAACAATGATCTTTACAATACCAAAAATGTGTAGTTGCTAGTAAAGTTGGAAGAAGAGAACTAAATAAATATTTTGAATCATATTTATACTCGTGAGTTCAAGAAAATGAAAATATCAAATAAGGTTAAGCAAGTATATATTATCAACGAAATATATAGTGTTATTTTGTGTTGAAGAATGTGAAGACAGTCGTGTCAAGTAAAGAGTTACTTCCTTTGATTTCAACAACTTGAATCATAGATACCATATTTGTTTAAATGAATTCTATTTTGTCTTACCATGCAGATATTCGTATTAGTTTACTCGTTGGTGGTGATAGCATGGAAAGCCAGTTTGAAGAATTGGCTCAGAATCCCGACGTCATAATTGCAACCCCTGGTAGGCTCATGCACCATTTGTCCGAGATTGATGACATGTCATTACGTACCGTGGAATATGTGGTTTTTGATGAAGCTGATTGTCTCTTTAGCATGGGCTTTGCTGAGCAGTTGCATAACATCCTCACACAGCTTAGTGAGAACCGGCAGACCTTGCTCTTTAGTGCCACCTTACCCGGTGCTCTTGCTGAATTTGCTAAGGCCGGTCTGCGGGATCCTCATCTTGTTCGACTTGATTTGGAGACTAGGATTAGCCCTGATTTGAAGCTTACCTTTTTCACTCTACGGCAGGAAGAAAAATATGCCGCATTGTTGTATCTCATAAGAGAACAAATCAGTTCTGATCAGCAGTCATTGATTTTTGTTTCCACAAAACATCATGTAGAGTTTCTTAATGCTCTGTTTAGGGAAGAGGGTATTGAGCCTTCTATATGTTATGGAGATATGGACCAAGATGCTCGCAAGATTCATATATCGAAATTTCGATCTAGAAAGACTATGGCGCTGATTGTGACTGATGTTGCTGCTAGGGGTATTGACATCCCTTTGCTTGATAATGTTATTAATTGGGACTTCCCCCCTAAACCTAAACTTTTTGTCCATCGAGTAGGGCGAGCTGCAAGAGCAGGTCGTACTGGCACTGCATTTTCTTTTGTCACGTCTGAAGATATGCCTTATCTTTTGGATCTTCATCTCTTTCTGTCAAAACCCATCAGAGCTGCTCCCACAGGAGAGGAGATTTTGCAAGATATGGATGGTGTAATGTCCAAAATTGATGAAGCTATTGAGAATGGAGAAACTATTTATGGCCGTTTCCCACAAACGGTTATAGATCTTGTTTCTGATAGAGTTCGTGAAATTATTGATTCATCTGCAGAACTGACTTCCTTGCAGAAATCTTGTACAAATGCATTTCGTTTATATTATAAGACAAAACCATTACCTTCAAGGGAGTCCATTAGAAGAGCAAGGGAATTTCCCCGTGAAGGGTTGCATCCAATCTACAAAAATGTGCTAGGTGGCAATGAGTTAACGGCACTGGCCTTTTCAGAACGGTTGAAAGCCTTCAGGTGGCTTTTAAGTACTTATTCTTTGAGGCTTTTGAATGTGCTTATTTTTGTCATCTTCATGAAATGTTAGAGCTTTAAGTATTAACCATTTAATGTTTGACCTATGTTAGACCTAAGCAGACTATTTTGGAAGCTGAAGGTGAATCTGCTAAATCGAAGCATCTACAAGTAATTTTCTGTTCCTGGATCTTTGTGGTAATTGATGTTGCGTAATTCACCACTACTTGCACTCAACCCACTTTACATCTAATAAGTCTTGTATAATTTTCCTTTTTGCATGCTTGTACACACTTTATTCAGTTTTCCTGTTCTACATGGTGCAATCTGTAACACATTATATCATCCTTTGGTGGATGATCAAAATGTATGCATCTTTGATAACTTCTGTTTTTTTTTTTTTTTGGACTTTTGATTCTTGAAACCTACTTCAATAAGCAAGAGTGTTTTGAGTTGCATTGGAACATCCTCTTGATCCTTCTTGTCTAAATCAGTCCTTGCATGTATTTGTTATTCATTGAATTGTATGATGCAGCATTGTAAACTTTTTATTCATTGATTTGTACATCTTTTGATTTTTAGATCAAACTTGATAAAGATACAAAATATATGTATGTTAAAAAGTTTACGATGCCGATTGCTGAATCATCTCATAAACAATCTTCCATCGCTCCTTTAAAACTTATTTTTCTTATATGCCTCAAAATACATTCAGCAAGGGTATCAGTTGTAGTCATATGAACCCATCTATCCACACACACACACAAAAAAAAAAAAAAAGGTGGGGGTAAAGCTGCCTACCTCCTTCTCTCTCTCCTAGATGTTGCTGTAAACAGAGTCTATTGTACTGGGTATGACATGCTTTGAAATAGTTGGAACTTCATGTATAATGGCCATGCAGTCAATTTATTTGTACACTTCTCTTTCTCTCTCTCTCTTGATAGTTAGGATTTTATAAGAAGGGCATAAAAGGGAATGCCTCCCAGACTCCACAACAAGGAGGAGAAGTATAGAACGTCTATACCACAACAAAAAGAGCAACCTTTGATGAAAACCTATACACCATTAAAGTACAAAACCATAAAAAAATCTATAAATGAGTCCAAAGACCCCAAACGAAGTGGATACTCTCCATTCAGCCAAAAAAAGAGTGTTGAGATCACTATGCCTTTCAAAGATGACATGGAACACTCAACACCCTCAAAAGATCTACTACTTGTGGAGTTCTCTCTTATTAAGATTAATATGTTTTATATGAAGATAAGCCAGAACAAATAGCTAAAGGGTAGAATTTTATGTAGTGTGAAGGGAAGTTCCACTAATACAAATATAGGGAAGTTCCACAGTGACAAATCCACAATAACAAGAAATGCGCGAAGCAACCCACCTAGAAAGAGCTCATCTTTATGTTAGGGGGTGCTAAAATGGAGCTTTGACACTGAGATGACCAGCGGTTTTTTGGGCTTTGATGAATGACCATCTACCTTTTATGTTATATCATAGTTTTTTCCTTTATTGACAATTCCTATTCTTATTGCAAAACACTTTTTTTTTTAGTGACGGCTATATGTTTGTCACAAATTTTGGCACTGCAGATAATTTTTCTTGGAATGGGGGGATGCTTTCCCTAGCTACCGAAATTTGTTGAAAAATAAAGAGCTGGAGGATATATTTCATTGTACCCCCTAAGATAGTGGCAATCTTCAGTTTTATTATTTTGTGTGGAACTTCTATTAGAACTTTTAGCCCGACTATTGAGTGAGGAAAGGTTGAAGGAAACTCTGAAAATCCATGTTAAAGGAGGCTTCATAGGAGAAAATATTAACCTTGATGTAGAAGTAAACATCAAGGACCTAATTATGAAGACAACTAGAATTATTTTATCATATTTTTTTTTGACAATCAATAGAAACTTAATTTCATGCTTATATGCCTTAATGTACGGATTCATTACTATTTTCTTCAATTTGGATTCACTACTATTTTTTTCAACTTTTGGTCACTCGTAAAACACACTGCTAGTTGATCCAATCTTGATAACTCTTTTTCCATTACTGTTTGAAGTGAACGAAATTCTTGTTTTCACCTCCTAAAAACTAAGAATAGCAGAATTTCACATCCTTAATATGGCTTCCAGCCAAGGTCCCTCCCAACTCTTCAGCCCACCTCTTGACGTGTTCTTGTGAAGAATTGCTTTCTAGTTGGACAATTCTTCTCTGTTGAGACATTTTTTCCGGTTTTCGCCTCCGGGCTCCAAGGCACATTCACTATTGCCCTAAAAATTTCACATGTACCTGTCTTTTGTTTCCTTACTCCACTTGTGGTGGCTGTTCATAGTTTCCTTCCGTCCGCATGAGAACCTTTTTTTTGGCTACTTTATTTGTCCCATATATAAACTCTTTCATATGGTGGGTGCTTTGTGCACCGGGCTGCCCATTTTTATATATACTTTCTTATGTCATGTCAATAATATTCGTTATTGTTGGCCTAGGGGTTATTCAATCAAGTTTCTCTTTGTTTTAAACTATAACAAACAATTGTATTTGTTTGGTACTAATGTTGGATTTGTGTTCATATGAATTTTTCAGGAAATAAGGGTACTAGAATAAAATTTTTCATATTTTAAGTGTTTAAAATTTTACTTAAAAGAAGTTATGTTAAAGTCCCTTTTTATTTTTTCTCAAAGATCTAAGTATTGAAATTCAATTTTCAAAGAGAAAAAATTTCGTCAGTTCCATGAGAACTGACGCCAGTTTTGGCCTTGCAAAACAATGGGACAAACTTTCGTCAATTCAAGCTAAGTTCATCAGTTTTTCGAAAAGAAAAATTTCGTCAGTTCCTAAAGAACTGACGTCAGTTAATTGCCGAGAGTTTTACCTCTTCTCGAGCCAAAGAAAATGTCGTATGTTTTCAAGAACTGACGTCAGATATGTGAAGCAACAATTTTTCGTCAGTTTGAACTCAAGAAGAACGGACGTCAGTTATGGAAGAAATGACGTCAGTTTATTCCAGAGACTTTTGTCTCTTTTCAAGCCATAAAAACTGACGTCAGAAGCTCAAAAAGTTCGTCAATTTTGTGAAGTGAAGACATGAGAAATTTTCGTCAGTTTCAAGGATCTGTCGTCAGTTATTTCCAGAGAGTCTTGGCTCATATTGCAACATCAAAACTGACGTCAGATATGAAGAAAATGTCGTCAGTTTTCCAACATCTGCCTTGAAGAAATTTCATCACTTCTCAACAATTTTCGTCAGTTCCTCAGAAGCATCAGAAGTGACGTCAGTTTCCTAAAACTGACGTCAGTTTTCGTCGGGATTTCAAATTCCCAGTTTTCCAACGGTAACATTTTGGAGCATTAAATGCTACCAACGGTTGGATCTTTATGAGGGACTATATAAGCACGAAGTTTTGAAGACAAAGGTACCAGAGATTACATTCAAACACTGTTCTATTGATTGTGCCCAACCACCAAGAGCTCAAACCCTAGTATTCTCATTTATTAGCTTTGCTCTCTGCTGCAACATTAAATTCTCTCTGGTTTTCTCACTCCAACTACTCTCCTAAAGCATTCATTGTTCATTAATTACTTGAGAGTGAGTGACAATTGTTGGTGAGCTATCATTGTACAATTCCCTCATTAAAGGAGGACTTCATTCACAAACAACTTCATCATTTCTGTAATAGGCTCCGCTTTGCCTTTAAAAAGATTGGGTTACGTTTCACCCATTGAAGGATTCCTTGTACGTGGCTTCGATTCGCCCTCTCAAGAATCGGATTTAGTGGATTCAAAACTCCCAAGATGCTTGGGGAGAGGACGTAGGTCAAGAAGGACCGAACCTCTATAAATCATTGTGTAGTATCTATTTCTCTCTACTCTTACATTTCAGCAATTGAGTTTATTATTGTGTGTTTGCCATTAATCAAATAAAAGATTTTCAAAATAGTTAAAATTTGCCAATCAACCCATTCACCCCCCATTTGGGTTGATATTTAGGACAACAGTTATGTCTGATAAAAAAAAAAAGAAATTTGTTATGTAATAAGGTTACAGGTCACTATTTGTGGTTTCTATATGCTAATTTATGCAGTCTATAATATTTTGAATTTTGCCTCTTAATCTTTATAAATTCTCAGCAGTCTCCCTATTTATTTTGCAGATGTTTGCTATGATGAACACACTTTCATTAATGTTCAGAATAATGCTACTTGTTACATTTAATTTGAAGGAACTACTTATTTAATTCAGTTGACTATATCTTGACATGATGACTTAATTCTAGGGTCCTTCTAGTCAATGGGTTGATGTGATGAAGAAGAAGAGAGTTATTCATGAGAACATTATTAATTTGGTACATCAGCAACGCTCTAACGATCATGCGGTGAAGGTAAAACTCTAAATGAAGTATGCCATGTTGATGCCATTGTTTTCAAGTGGAAAATTCATGTTTAATATTTGATTTCTCTGCCAGTTCATGTTTTTATTTTTTAAATTTATTTGTTTTTGGAAAATATGCCTTGTGCACATTAACTTTCTTTTTAATGGGAGCCTGGAACCTTATGCTCTAGATATGTTTTGTAGGATAGTGTATCTTTCTTTTTACTTCACTTTTTGTTTTTCAATAGATTCCTTTTTTTTTTCTTTCTTCTTTTAGATGGCAGTGTTAAAATCCTCCAGTGTGGTGTTTCAATTATAACTTGGATAGAGCATAATTGAAAAAGAAAATTCACGTACCAAATCCCAGACATATGGGAATCTTGGAACAAGGTTCTTTTGAGTTGAATAGTGTTGATGGTCTAATTGTGGAGGCTTTATACCTTTCCTTCCAGTTACTGTTTCTAGCCAAACTCTCACTTGTATGTTATTGTCATTTGGTTTTGCTTCTTAGTTTTTTGTCAATAAAATGATGCAGTTCTCCACAAAATCTTCAGAACTAAGTTTGTTTGTTCAAATTATAATATCATTGGTGGAAATTTGGTGGGTGGAACTATCGAAATTGGTGGCATTTTGCTAGTGTAGCCTTGCTGGGCCACTATCGGCTCCTACTGACAAATGATGAGCTGTTATTTATATGCAACAACCCACTTTGTATGTGAAATGCAAGGAAGTCTAATCCATTTTATTTAGGTCTCATTATGTGAAACGTGGCCCAGTTAGCTTGAATTTCCAGTTTCCTCATCTGACCCAAACTTTGAGGACGAACCTTAATATTTAAGCTTTGGATGTGAGAGTGAAGTGAACCTGAACTACTGATGCAGGACAAAGCTTGGAGGGCTTTTTAAAGCTGAAATTTCTAGGTTTTTGTTCTCGTTGAAAGTTGATATATGGTGGGATACATAAGCGTTCAAATGTGTCGATGGAAGGAAATAGGGTTAGAGTTTAATCGATTCACTGATAGAGAAAAGTGACCAAAACAGTGGCTGTTCTGGGTGCTGCGAACAGTGCACGAACGTTTAGTGATTTTTAAAGGTTGTTTTGGTTTTCTAGGTTTGGTTTGGAGAATAAATAGGAAGTAGTTTAGCTTGTATAAGATGTTATGGTTGGAAGTAAATTGATAAAGAAATCTGATTTGTTGATGAGGTGCAGAATCTTTAATGAGAGGAGGAGAAGATAGTTCTAGGTCACTCTTCTCCGATAGGTGCCACCAGTCCTATCCCACATCGGTGGGATGGAGGATTTTTTTAAGGGATGTATAAAGCCTTCGTTTGGCAACGGTTTAGAGCCAACTTATTGGCTTTTGGCCTAAAGTCCAAAAAGGCAAAATGACTCGTTTTCCAATCCCCCATCTTCTTGGTCTTTTGCCTTTTAGCTTTTTTTTTTTAATCTTTTTTTGTGATTGGATATTTTTATTTTTTTATATTATAACTTTTTTGGCTTATAAGCCAGACATCCTCCAAGCAAACAAACTTTTTGGCCTTTTGATTTAAAGCCAAAAAGTCCAATAAGCCAGCTTAAAGCCGGTTTGCCAAACGAAGGCAAAAGATCACCGGTTACTGCCATAGTGCCATGTAACTTGATTTGAGCATTTTGGGTAATGTTGGTAGGCCCACCTTAGGTTAATAGACTAGTAAGGCACTGGGTCAGTACAACATCAAACAAGGGTTTGATTGCATCTCACAATCTGAGAAGTATTTCTCAAAAACATACAATGTTGATTTGGTTGTATTACATGGCTTTATAGTGTTGTTTGTATTCCTAACCTAATGGGCATTGGATTCCAATTAAGAAACCTAGATTTTGACTTCAAGAATCTATGTACAACCTAGTAAGAATCATAAATAAAAACCTGAGTATATGACCCATAATATCACAACCAATTGGTGATTCCTAAAGCCCATGTCCAACAAATCTTAGAATTATCGAAATAACAGACCTTAAAAGCTGACTAACAATATAGCTAATGTAAAATAAAAATAGGACAAGATCCCTTAAGGCTAAAACATGATTGTCCCAATTCAACAAGGATAAAATGCGATTATCCCAAATCCCAAGTGGGTTGTGCATCATCCAATGCATCCAATGTAAAGCTTGGGCCAGGGAAGCATCTATCCCGTATCTCTTGTACATCTTGTGTGGTTGCACCTCTGCTACATCTTGAGTGGTTTGTGCCACTTGTCTCCATTAACTATTTCAAATTTTTAGATGTGGAGGATAGGAAACCATATTTTTCTGGTCATGTGCATATTTTCCCCCCTATGCTAGTTAATAGAAGTAGAACTATCTATATGGTAGAAAACACAATACTTTTGATGTGACATTTGTCCATGTAGCGTACTATTAAGCACATATACTCCACAAATGGCCCGTACAAGTGTTAGATACATATCAAATACCGATACATGCCCGATATGTGGGAATACGTATCGGATACGCCTGAGAAGTATGTAAAAATAGTATTTTATTTTTTCAATTTTGGATTCATAAGATACGGGGTGATACATACGGGATGCGTTTTGGATACGATTACGATATTTTTTGGATACGTTTCCAAAATTATTTTCTATTTTTTATTTAAAGAAAAAATTTATTTTCTTTATTTAGTTAGTCTTTTGGATTTATTATCATAAATTTACTACCATCTAGATATTTTTTCTATGCGTAATGAAAATCCTTCTTTATTTAAATTATTCTAGACTTGGATAGTTATTGAATGTTAGAAAATAATAACAAAATGAATACATAATACAGATACGATATGGATACAATGATATGACAAAATCAAAAAAAGTAGAATACATGATACTATGTCCCTACCTATTCATGAGGGGGCTTTTGGTCCCCCTACTATAGCTGCAGTTAGAATACGTTTGTAAAAAAATATATTTTATATAATTTGTAGTATTCTATTATTTTATATAATTTGTAGTATCTAAAGGCTAAGATTTGTTTACGCTTTTTCTCTTTTTTATCTCTCTCCGTCACTAACCCTAATCTCTTTTTATTTCAAATCTATTTTTTCTCTCCTTTTGAAATTCACCTTTTTTTTTTCTCATCGAAAAAAACAACAGTGAAAGTATAAAAATAATATTGTTAATATGTATAGTATACATGTAGCCAAAAGAATATAGTTAGTTTAATACATTTTAATTTTGATATAAAGATATTTTTGTTGTTGTTTATAGTTAGAATTAAGAATGAGACTAATAAAAAATACTTTTTGGTACATTGTTACTCTAGATAATTAAGAATATTGTTCACTGTTTAAAATTAGTTCTATGATAATATTATATTTGAAGTGCCTTTAGGCACGGGTAATTGGTAGTTGTTAATAACTCACATTGTATGCTTTAAATATCTGGATATTGCAGGAAATGAAAACTGAAATCACCTCTTCTAAGGAAAGAGAGAAAAAAGGTTTGTCCTTATTCAGTCTTTATTAGTGATTCAATTGTTCTGTAATCCATTTTCTGACTTTTTTGTCTCCCTCATGATATTTCTGGTAATGTTCAATTTATATTATTGTCAAGATGATACAATATACTATTACTATCTATGGGACTATGAAGCACGGGTGCGGGTATGCGATATGAGTACGGTACGTCGTTACGTTAAAATTTGAAAATATATAGGGTACGGGTACGGATACAGCTAAGGTGCATCGATACATTATTGAATTTTTGAAAGTTTTTTAGCATTGCATTTTATATATTTATACATGTTAAATAATAATACAAAATTATTACAATAAAATAGATCACAATTCACAAGACATGTTAACTTCAATTACTAAAACCAAACAAATAGTACTTAGAACATCAACAGACGAAAACTAAAAATAAGAGCACATCCAATAT
>JAUZSS010000016.1:90540-101044 GCA_035668195.1 Sarracenia psittacina
CTCGGGGATGCTAGTCTTCGTCTTACGCTTTTGGGTGCATAGGTCCTTTAAGAACTTAGCATAAGATGGGACTTGTTATATAGCGTCAAGAAGGGGAATGTTAATTTTGACTTGCTTAAATAGCTCGAGCACGTCAATCAGTGGTGGTCCATTCTTGCGCTGCGGTGCTTGTGGTTCTAGGCATGATGGAAATGGTGCCTTTGGTTCCTTGGGAATAACTGGAGGAGCCATTAATGGCTCCTCAAATGCATCTTTAGGTGGTGATGCAGTAGCACTAGGTTTTGGATGGGGTGTTTCATTGTCATCAGACCCTTCTATAGTCGTTAGTTTGGGTAATGGTTGAGAGTTACTGGGTAGCGGTTGGGTGTCTAACTCTTTTCCATTCCTTAATGTCATAACAGCTTTTTCCTGTTCGTGGTATACACCACTATTACTAGGGCTTCTATTTATGATGTACGTGCCTTTGGGGTTTGGCACCGGCTAACTTGGCAGTTTGCCGTCCTCTTGATAGCTTAAGGTAGTTGCTAACTGCCCAATTTGCGTCTCCATTTTGGTTATAGACTTGGAATGAGAACTCACAAGTTGAGTTCTCATCTCCAATTGTTCAATTTTTGTGTCTAAATTTTGCAATACTTGTAGGACTTTCTCCTCAAACCCTGGTGTTCGAAGAGGAGCTGGAGGTTCTTGCGGTGGAGCAGACGGTCTGTAGGCCGAATGGTTATAACCGTTGGAGTACGTAGGCTTGGCTGTGGGGTTGACATGCTCCCTTGATCTGGATGTTGTTATGAGGAGAAGTTGGAATGATTTCTTCATCCCGGATTATAAGTATTAAAGAACATGTCATTTACCGGTCGAGAGAATCCTTGTGCTGCATTAACTTGATCTCGTACGAACTCTGGGTATTGAGTAGCGGCTGGGTAGTTTGAGACAAAATGGGTCGGACTAGCGCACAGTGAACATGAACCTTGAAAGGTCGGGGGTGAGACAGAGGTAACAGGATTTTTCCCATTAGACATAAGCTGGGTTAGAGTTTGTGTCAAGGTGGCCACTAGGTCGGGAAGATGTGGTTGTGGGACCTCATATATGCTGCGTGGTTGTTGGGAGAAAGCATTGGTTTTGTCAATATGAGATGCCGAATCTTGTGTTAGAGTTCGGAAGCGTGACGTTTTAAAAAAAAATCCGAACTGGGCACGTTTTTCCATGAAAATAAATACGAGTTCCTATCTAATGAATAGAATTATACCGAAGTGAGATTTATCGAAAATCTCAAAGATCCTTGAATGCGTTGGTGAGACCACCTCGAGGTCTTCTCACGTATTCCCCGACACGTATCGTGTAATGTCCTGACCTAAACCAAATAAAAATCTAATAAAAATATCCAAAAACCGAGTCTCTTGCCAAATCTTCACTTCTTTAAAACACTTACATAAGAAAACAAGAATATTTTCTCTTTTTAAGAAAATTTACGAAAATGTTGGAAAATATTCTAACTCTTGAAATTTTTAGAAATTTCGGCAGAGTTTCCCCTATTTTTGGACGGTCACCCAAATGGGCCGGTCACCTGTAAACAAAACCTGGACATCAACAGTCTATATAAGCCCTTTAAGGGCATCAACAACCACACTCTTAAACTATTCTAAGCTATAACAAGCCGATAACGGCACAACTAAACTCTGGAGTGGGTGGCCAAGTGGCTCTTACAGACCCAAAAAGGAAAAACAACACAAACTAACTCAAGATATCAATAAAATCAAGGGTGGCCCGTAGGCTCTTGCAACCCGAAAACAACTGAGAACAAAACAATAAATCAAGATAGAAATTTCAAATATCAAAACAATATGAACTGATCAAAAGTCTCCCATATCGGGTAGACAAAACTATCGCTGCAGCAGAATATGATAACCAAACTATACTAAGCCAAAAGAAAGATCCAGACTACTACCCATGGGTTCCTCGCATGCATGCACAGTATGACATTGGCCTTATGGCCATACAGTCATCCAAAATCATAAACTAAAAGAACTTTATATACAGTCATCCAAAAATAACAACAACTAAACATATACATAAGATCACTCTGAGAGCTCCTGTCTATCGCTCCACAGTCAAGTCTTCTGGTGCTTTCCTGCTTTACCTGAAAAATTTAAGAGGGCTTAGCCCCAGTAGCAGGATAATAGACAAAAGAAACCACAACACGATATACAAGGTTGGCGTGTGACAAGTGTAAATCTTTGCCATAAAAGTAAGATAATGCATTTTTATTTGAAAATAAGCATCACACGCCCAATTTCTAGTTAAAGGGAATAACAGCATTACAAAAAGCTTTATCATTAATAGCTTGAGAACTTATACTCATAATCCATTTACCCCTCTTTAACCAATGCAACACTTTTACAAACCCGAGGGTTTGAAGGCATGGCCGACCTCATAGCGATGCAACTGTTTTACAGACCCGAAGGTCTGAGGGAAAGGCCGACCCGTCTATCTAGAAATGCAACTCTTTTACAGACCCGAAAGTCTGAAGGCAAGGCCGACCCGTCTATCTAACAATGCAACTCTTTTACAGACCCGAAGGTCTGAGGGCAAGGCCGACCCGTCTATCTAACAATGCAACTCTTTTACAGACCCGAAGGTCTGAGGGCAAGGCCGGCCCGTCTATGATCCATAAGCCAATCCAAGTATATCGTTCTCTAATCCATAATGATTAAAGGGATTTTAGTGTTAAAATCCAAAAACATCGGCGAACTTACATTGGCTTAAGGGCCATCGCCCACGATTCAACCAAATGCCACACATTGAATGCAAATCATATCAATCAATCCACTACATGATTAGGTAAAAGCTACCTAAACAATTCCAACACATAATTGGGTATAATCCACCTAATCAAATCCAACACTACGTCAACAAGCATTGATGAATTTAGAGAGATTATCTCAATTCTTATAGTTAATGCGGTTCAAGTTATTAAGCCATTAACTTGGCTTTGTCCCAAAGATACATCAACTAACTAGATTGGAAGTGTAATACTAATGACGTTCATCACAATGATAGAATTCGCCAAGAAAGGTGGAAAGATTCCACAAGCCATATAGCTACATCATAAATTTCTGTTACCAAATTACTAATTTGGTGAGGGGGCATTTATTCCAATTATAAAAAATTTCCAACTTTTAGTCATAATTTAATCAACAAGCCAATTTCGCCAAATTGCTCCTAATTCATGACAAATATCACAAATCCGAACCCTAAAATGTCAAAACCCAAAATCGATCAAACCCTAGCAACACAAGCAAGCTAGGATAATTATTATCTGGTTCTATAGCATGTCCTAATAGGTAATTTCAAGGTTTAAGAAAAAAAGAACATAAAATCAATTTTCGGCTCCCGTCGAGTACATCGGGCCTAGGGTTTGGATTGATTATCAAATCTTTGAAAAATATACAATCTATATCAGTGGGTAGGTTTAGAATGTCTAGAATTCTACCAGAGTCGAAGAAATTGCAAAAAAATCGCACCAAACGAGGCCCAAATCCGTTCGAAACGTGCGGCGCGCAGGACAAGTTCGGTACTCCCTTTCCGTCGTCGTTATCTCTCTTTTTCTGCCTTCTTCCGTTGCCGGCGACAGCACCGGAGGCGCGCCGGTGGTTGGTTGGAGTCGGGTGGTCTGGCGTTGCTCCCCCTCTTCTCCCTTTCGTCTTCTCTTCTCCGGTCCCTCAACCCCCTCTGTTTCTCTCTTTTTCCCGTTTGGCACTGTCGCGACCCAGGCAAAGCAAAAGCTTTGCTTATTTGCTTATTTGTTTTTGTTTATTATTATTATTATTATTATTATTATTATTATCATCATATATACCTATATATATTCATATATATGTGCACATATATGCCCAGCATATATTAATCTTTTTAATAAACAGGGATATTCACAAATGTAATGGCTAAATTTTTTATTTTTAGCCTAGAGGTCCAAGGATAAAATAAATTATCCCAAGATCCGCAAATTTAGAATAAAATAAGATTTTAATTAAACGGTTCGGACTGTTACAAAATTAATTTCAGAAATCATATATGTAGGGTTGTTGGAAAATAGTTAGTTTGTATGCTCTGGTACAATGATTATAGCATTTCTATCTTGTTAATTTGAAGAAATATGTGATATTCTGAAAAACATATCTAAATGCTTGGATTGAGATTTGGGAAAAATGTGAGATTTGGGAAAAATGTGAGATTTAGGGAAAGTTGAGATTTTGGTAAAATTTCTTAAAATTGAATCTCGTTATGTGAAATTGAGGTTTTGAGAAACCTATGGTATGAATATGATATGTCATGTTAGCATTGAATGGATTTGGTTGAAAATCAACACTTTTATGAAAATTGGTAGCGTGTGTGTGATCCCACTTGTGTGTGTGTAATTGGAGGTTTAAATACCTATGTTTTGAATATTAGAATGTGTGGAGCACATCCACCTATAATGGTTTTGTGGAAAATGATTTGTGCGTTGAAACCCTTTTTAAAGCGTATAATTTTAATCATCTATGTGAGTTGGGTGTTTGACGAGAGGAATCATTATTAGATTGGACTTAGTGTGTGTGTGTGTTGACAAGAGGAACCTATAGGGTTGAACTCGATTTTTGGATAGTTCTTTGTGGATCTTTTGTGAATACGGGTGCCCTACCCATCGGATTGACCGTAAATGAGTGCGTTCTTTGTGGATCCTTTGTGGATACGGGTGTCACTACTACAATAATGCTAAAAGGTCTCACTGGCAAAATTAAAAAGGTCTCGATTTTTGTAAAACCGTAACTGATAAAATTATAAAAACTTTTTATCTCGAATTTTTCAATTAATCGCGATAAATATGTATTTTTAGTCTCGATTTATACAAAAGCGAAACTAAAAATACGATACTTTAAGTCTCGATTATAAGAAACCGAGATGTTTATTCAATTTTTTTTAACCCGCGTGTTCACTCGATTACCCGACCCGCACGAACACAGCCCACCCATTATATGGTTCCTTCTCTCGATCCAACAGATCTCATAACTCCATCTGATCTTTAATTTCCTTCTCGATCGCAACAGATCTCCCTCTCGCAACCCTAACCGTCTGCAGATAATTTACTACTCTCGATCGCAACCCTCTCCCTCTCGCAACTCGATCTTCCTTGGTCCGCAGGAATCTCAACTTTCTCCAGGAAAATGAAATTAATTGGTACGTTTATTGGATTCATATTTGATTTTCTTATTTTATGAGTTAAAAGAACTTGACAAGATTGTTAGGGTATTAAACCTTATGGCCCTGTTTGATTTGCAGGATTAGAGGTGAGATTGGACTACTAGCCAAAAGGAATATGCCGAAGCTCACCTAGAACGTGGAGACGTTCCTTCTCACCAGTAAAAAGGATAGTTCTCCACTTGCTTACAATTGCTCATACGTGGTCCTTTGAGAATTTTTTATCGAAATTTCTGATTGAGGATTTCTGATCAGAATTGTCCTTGAGGTACCCGTTACCTTCCTTGAAATTGTTATTTAAAATGTTGTTGAATTTATACTAGGTTAAGTGCCTTGTGCACCAACTGTTTGATAAAATGCCAATGTGAGTTTTTTGTTTTCTAATGGTTAGTTCTTTGATGTTGTGGCAACAGTGATGAATGTGATGGTGGTGTCTACATAGATGGTTTGTGGTTATTTTGTTGGCTTGCTTAATTGCATGATTATATTTTAATTTTTATCTTATTTTCAGCGAAAAGCTATTTACTGTGCTTTTCAACTATTAAAATGTCAAAGAAGGTATTCAAAAACTAATTATGAGGTGTGATCAACAAATCCATCTCTTCAATTGACAGAGAAATGTCAAAGAAGGTATTCAAAAACTAATTATGAGGTGTGATCAACAAATCCATCTCTTCAATTGACAGAGAAATAGCAGGGCGAACTCTGAAATCAAATTGGAAGGGAAATCATTTTGAATTATCATAGCATAGAGTTAACAAGTATACTTTTGGATTAGGGGAGGGGGGATATCATGGTGATCTACCATTGTTATTTGATATCATTGTAGTTTGTTTACAGATTTTTGTTTTGGACATATAACAAAGTCCTTTTACATGGCAGCTCAAGTCTTATCTATTGAATCACTTGTATTTATCAATTTCAAATTTTCATGCTTTTTATTCTAAGCAAAATTGAAAAATAAAGAAGAAGAAAACTGTATTAGTGTTTGTGAATAGTCACACTACAGAGGAAACAGATGCCTGCACATTTTATGACTCCTGATAACATCCCAATTTTGATTTCTATCTTACTTTATCCTCCACCCTTCAGGTTTCCTTGCTAGAAGAAAATATTAAACCTAGGACAGACCTTCCACCTCTGCTAGTACATCTTCGTGAAAGACAGCCTGAAAGGCTCCATTACATTGGTGTCTCATTTGGGCTTACCTTGGACCTTTACCGCTTTTGGAGGAAACACAAATTTGCTCCATTCTACATTGGCCAGATTCCAGTTAAGATCTTTACTTGTACGTTTTCTAGAACAGCCATTTGGTTGATTTCTTGTATTCTAATAATTATTTTGATGAATCAGAGTACTGTGACTGGTGAACATACATGTATGGTTCTGAAACCATTGAACAATGATGATGTTGAATCAAGTGGTTTGGATCATCAATGGGGTTCCTTCAGTCCTTTCTACTAAGGTAGGTCCATTATTGCAAGCGTTACTCTGTTTAATCCAAATAGCTTCTCAGTTTTTAGATTGATCTTTTATAGACTATACTCAGATTTCAGGCTGAGATTTATTAGACTACTGGGTTTTAGCTTCCGTGCAATGGAATACAAGCTTGCTATGAGGTTTGAATTTGAAATTTCATCTGCTGTAGGTGATGTCTTTATACATAATCCACTCATGTGCCTATAATCTTGCAGTGTCTTGGATCCAAAGATCAACTTCACAAACCTGGAGCCTGCACTGTCCACCATTTCAGATAAATTCTTGAAGTCACTTAATGACATTTTTATACCTTTTGACATGAAGCGGCTGGAAAGATGCACAAACAATCTAGCTGATTTTCATTTGGTAAGGTCTTCTCATGATGCTTAAGATGCCTTCTTTATGGCATTATGCTGGGGTTTGTTGTATTATAGTACCCATCGGTAAATATTAGCCAATGACTTGCAAAATAGAACAAACTGCGCTAAACAAACCCATAGGGCATGTTTGATTGATTGGATTACACATGGAATTGGATTATATTTTTCATGTTTGAATTCAATAAGTGGTGGGGGATTGTATGATGCCTTGGATAACTATTCCCACAAAATGTAGGATATGCAATACCTAAGAGAGTGTGATACTAATAATCTCATGATATTACTTATTGAGTGATATTATATATCCTCTCATTATTAATTCGGTCAATCAAATATGGCCATAAGGTCTGCAATCAAACTATCTAGGTTTGCCGCTGTTAATAATTATGCATAGCTCTTAGTTGCAAGCATGTGAAGAGAGATCATATAAACAGTGTCATTGGGATTTGGGAACATTACCTTTTAAGGTTGGGAATTGTTGTCTCTAGAATATTTTTGAAAGGATGTTTAATGTGCTAGAAATCCTATTATTGATATAGATTATACAGTTTCCTAAACAAGCATTGAATGGCTGAATTGCATGCATGTTTTTCTTAGTAATTTGGATTGTTGGTGACCCCCCATCTCCCCCAGTTTAACACATGGGCTGATTTAGCCTCGGTGGCATAAGAAAATACTGAACACACATGTTAGAGTAATGCACTGTTGGAACTGATAAAATAAGTGATTATTTTGCATCTTATGTTTCTTGTATGTCTCGGTTGTTGTCTTACAGATCTGGGATTTTGTACCAAAGCTCGCGCAGCTATATTTTGAGGAAAAACTTCCAGTCACTCTGTCATATGCCCAGGCCTCTGTGTTACTCTGCTTTTGCTTGCAGGGGCAAGACATCTCTTACGTTGAGGTTTGGTTTTTGACTTATTTATTCAAGGGGTTGATTAGTAAATTTCTGAGGATTCAAACATGACTGTTTGAAGAGAAGTTTCATGTTTGAGTTATCACTGGAGCTGCAAACTTATTTCTGTGATTTGCAGACAGATGTTTGTCGCCCAATGATCCTTTTTGTTTCCCCTAGAGATTTACTAGCTAAAAGTTTTTGGCATTTAGATACGAGTTATATGACAAGACCCACTGACTAAATTCATCTAGAAGGATGGTGGAAGAAAAGGTGTGCTAAGTTAATCCCATAAACCAGTCTGGAACAATTAGATAATTATTAGTTTTTGTCCGCATGACTCCTTGGTGATCGTAGATCTTATACGCACAATATGCTTTTCTTTATGCTTAAGAATTTGTGTTTGGGCCCCGACGTTTGAATTACAATACCCATATTCACATATGAAGTTTATGTGAGTAAAGCTATATAAACAAGCGGATAAAATAATGGCAAAGGGATGAAATAAACTTATTAATGGAATGCTCTTTTTATTTGTTGTTTGCAGGGACAGATGAAGCTGGAAAGACAGCAGATATTGTCACAGTTCATAAAAATAATGAAGAAGTTTTATAGATATCTATATGATATTGCATCCAAGGAGATAGAGTCTACTCTTCCTAGACTGCAAGGAGTAAGTGGTTAGTAAAAAATCAGATTGGTGCTTTGTTAGATATATTCATAACAAACATTTATTGATTTGAAATCCAAGGAAAACCTCGAAATCTTCATTTGAAAATATTGAAGTTCTCACAGTGATTTCCACCTTGTTTTATATTGGCAATAGTTATCGTTTTCTGCATTATAAGTATGTAATGCATTGGGAAGTCATGCTCTTCAGCCTTTGTTTCATGCAATTCATTTTTCTAGAGGTTAGCTTTTCATAGTTTTCTGATTTTCCCTGCCTTTTGGGTTGGCGAGTAGTATTTCACGTGAAATGGAGGAGGAATGTGCATTAAGTGAAATTTTGTCACTGCTTTAAATGTAACCAACACTTGCTTTAGATATATTTTGTTCCAGTTCCTCTTCCCAGCATTGCTGCTGTTACATTTCAAAAATTGGTCCATACATTTGCTTCCTAAAATTATGCTTTTTTTCATTTTGATAAACTTCTTGGTAACTCGTTGGGGCATTAATAATACGCATGATGTGACCACTGAGGATCAACTAAACCAACTTTGTTGCTTGTTTTGGAGTCACCCTTTCCCTAAAATGTTGTAGTTTCTGTTATTTGTCGGCGATGATTCAATTGGTTTATAGCTGAACCAAAACGGTTGGCAAAAGTATGTTTGCAAAGTGAAATGAGTAGTAAGGTACATGAAAGGTTAACATTTTCCTCCCTTTTGTTTAGATGAATCTGATTTAAGCCATTTGACACAGTTGACATTTTTTATAGAACATTTCCTGATTTTGCATGTGGTAGTGACTTTTCGTGTTTACTTGAAGGCAAATGGTTCCATTCTTCAATTGTTTGCATATATATTGTATATATTAATATTTATAATTCATGATTCTATTTAACTACATATTTTATATTGCAGGTAACAGGACAGTAAAAGTATCTACCATGCTAGCTAGTTCGTGGAGATATTTGCAAGAATGGAATATAATATTTGGAGTTTTTATATTTTTATGTTTAGACAATATTTTTTGGCTTATGGTGTTGTGACAAATTTATTGAACCATTTGATTTTACGTTTGAGTTTGAACTATGAAAAAATTGTGTAATGAATGTTATAAATTATTGTTGAAAAAATTTGTGTAATGAATTTGTGTAATGAATGTTAGAAATTATTGTTGAAAAATTTTTGTAAAGAATTTGTATAATGAATGATAGAAATTATTGTTGAAAAATTTGTGTAATGAATGTTAGAAATTATCGTTAAAAAGTTTGTGTAATGAAAAATTTTGTGATGGAAATAGCAACGGCTAAAATCCGTCGCTATAAAGTGTTCAAAGGTTATTACCCGCAGTTAAAAGCATCACTAAAGGGTAGACTATAACAACGGTTCTGACTTTTGTAGTAAAAATAGCAACGCTTAAAATCCGTCGCTAATACAGTGTTCAAAGGTTTTAACCTAGGGGTTAAAACCGTCGCTAAAGGAGAGGATATAGCAGCGGTTTGGATTTGGTGGTGGAAATAGCGACGCTGAAAATCCGTCGCTACAGGGTATTATTACAGTGTTAGCGGGACTTTTTCCCGACACTGTAACCGTCGCAATAGCCACCGTCAGGAAAAAAAGCGCTGCTCCAGCGGTTTCAAAAACCGTCGCTAAATACATTCACCGACGGGTATCTCCCAACGATTTGGACGATGGTTCACAAACCGCAGCAGTAGACTGCTGAGACCTTTAGCGACGGTTTTAGGTCTCTATAGTGGCGGTTTTAACCGTCGCTAAAACTGAATTTCTTGTAGTGTTTGGTCATGCTGTATGCTTATGGATTTGGTCTTTTTTGGGGTCCAGATCTAATTCTAGTG
>JAUZSS010000016.1:429425-440203 GCA_035668195.1 Sarracenia psittacina
CTTCGAGTGTTGGTGAGGATCTTGTGTGTTTGAAGCCAAGAAGATTCATCTCGGATCGGTGCCCACTCACCGGAGGTGGATACGTGCGCGGATCATACGTGAGAAGGTCTCGGGGTGGTCTCAAACGCAACGTGGATTTTTTATAGTGGTTTTCGACAACCACACGCAGGTATTGTTTCTGTCCCAAGTAGATTAGCATGTAATGTTTCATGAAAAAGAACCGCAACTCGATTTTTTTAAACAAAACGCTTCCGACTTGTGCAAAAACCCCAACACCTCACATAGGTTGTTCAGCCTCATAGTCGAGCATATTTTCACAAACTCGTCAATATGCTTGTATAGGTCCTCAGTACTGTGTCCATGAAATAATGAAGGCCTTTACAATACATAAGGTCTAATCTCGTAGGTGTCGACCCGAATGTTGTGTGGCACCAGATATGTCAAAGACTCGTAATCCGTTAAAATATATTCCATCAAAGCTTTCAACTGTTAGTCAGTTTGGTCAAGCTGGTTATCGTGCTGATTCCCAGCCTAATTGCCACGTGCGTTGACAGTAGTATTGTTAGCCATGGTAGGTGTTCGGTGAAATTTGGGAGATTAGGAGCAAGGGATTGGATTAAAAACGGCGCAATTCCACCTAAAACTGCATTCAATTTCAGGATCAAAAGGTGCGAAGTCACACAGCCAGAGAGTAGTGATCTAGCATAAAACACTGGAATCCTAAAAAAGAAGCAAGATAAAGCAGAACCAGTTAAGGCTGTCTAGACGGTTTCACTCTTGAGAGTTGGCGTCCGGACGATCACTGGTTTTGGATTTTACGATTTTCAAATTTTCAACCAAAGCTCGAAAATAGGAAATCAGATCACTCAAATGAGTAAAAAACAGATAAAAATAACAAGAACAAAAATTAAAAACACTGATAACTAAATTAAAAATATTTTTGATTAAATAACTTTTAACTAGTTATTATTACTAAAAATCTTTCTCGGGTAATGATGCTAAAAACTGGTACGTGTCGTCTAATATCAAGTTTATACCACGATTTTATTATTATTGGGTAGACAGTGGTAAGTCATGATCATTCCCACGATAAAAAATAATCATCTTTTTAAATGGTTTAATTAAAAATATATTTAATCTTGAATATTTTAAACTAATTATCATAAGGCAAAATCTTGGATTTTCAAATTAACTAAAATTCTAAATGGACAAAAATTATAACTAAAATCTAAAACTACTAATGAAAAAGAGTTCTATTTTGAGAAATATTCCACCTCAAGTCCTAGAATCCATCTTCACCTAGGATTCTAGTTTCAATTAACTTATATTTTATCTAATTTTTTTATTAGACTCAATCATATCATGTCATGACTCATATGGATATTCAAGAAAATAGATTTGTATACTTACAAGGTATATCCTATCTAAGAACATGGCATGGACTATCCGGAGTACAATCCGTCTCATCAATAGTATAAAATATCTTAAGTTATACAATTTAAATCTCGAATCTCAAACACGGCATACCTTATCCACGATTTTAGCACGACCCATTTGGAGTACGAATCGTTTTATCCATGGCATAGACTATCTCACATTCGAGTATTCGAATAATATTAAACATAGTTATATGACCAACATTTAATGCAATAACAGAAATCTTAAATGGAGATTATAATATATTAAAAATATTTATCTAACGATCAGAACATTTCATGAGTTCAATCAAATAATCATATAATGAATCCAATCAAAATGTTCAAACAAAAGAATAATTATTTGGAAGTACCAAATTAGGGACCTTCTTCCCACCCAATCCTAATGTTTTATTAATATTGTTTATGGTTAATTATCCCAAAAATAATATTGTTTAAGATCCCAAATTCAAATTTTGAATCCTGTGTGGACTATTTTGCCCCTTATTAAACTCACCCCTCCCCTCTCTCTCTCTCTCTCTCTCTCTATCTCTATCTCTCTCGTTCTCCTCTTTGCAGACGGCTCCGCCTCCGCTACCGCCCTCCACCACCGTCGACGCCTTCTCCCCCGTCACTGCTCTCCACCGCCGTCGTCGCCCTCCACTGTAGTTTCCGCACTCCACTGCCCTCGTCGTCCGATCTAGTTTGCGATTCCAGATCCTCCGATGATCTTCTCCTCCTCCGGTTGATCTCGTCCAAATCTGGTTCGCAAATACGATCTGTTCCTTTTTTTTCTCCGATCTAATTTTTTTTGGATCTGTTCATTTCGGATCCGGATCTGGATGTGTAAGTTTGTGTTGATTATCATTGATCTGTTCATCGGATTTTATTTTCGTTTGAGAAATCTGGATTTTCGTTTGAGAAATCTGGATGTTTGAGAAATGGATTTTCATTTTCGTTTGAGAAACGAACAAACTGTTAATTTTTCACTTTTTGTGAACACTGTTCATTTTTGCGAAAAATGATTGTGTTTTCATTGTTCGTCGATCAGTTTTTCACTTTTTGCGAATACTGTTCATTTAGTATTGTTTGCATTTTTGCGAACACTATTCAACAGATTTTGATTTTTATTTTTCATTGTTCGTCGATCAACAGATTTCAATTTTAATTTTTCGATTTTCATTATTCGTCGATTTTTTATTGTGGTATTATTTTAGGTATGTGAAAAATACTAATTTTTATTGAGTTTTCATTGTGTTTTTATTAAGTTTTCAATGCATTTTCATTGAGTTTTCATTCTGTTTTCATTGTGTTTTCATTAAGTTTTCATTGTGTTTTCATTGTGTTTTCATTGAGTTTTATTGAGTTTTCATTGCGTTTTCATTGCGATCTGGTTCGATAAACAGATCAAGTTCATTGTGATTTTCATTACGATCTGTTTCTGTTTTACATATCTTGTTTTCATTTTCGAACAACCTTTTTTTTTTGCTTTTCATTTGAAAACCCTAATGAAAAGAGGTATTTGTTTCAAGCATTAGGTAATGAAAACAGATGTTTTCATTGTACTTTAAATTTTATTTTTTGGATATCATGTTTTTTATTAGATCAGTGTTCGATCTATTGCACTTTTCGTTGAGTTTTTTTTTTTAGTTTCACTGAGTTTTCATTACGACGGGTGGCGGCGGCGGCGGTGGTCGGAGTTTTCATTACATTTTTATTGGGTTTTTATCGGTAGTGGTCGGCGGCCACCGACGGTGGTCATCGGCGGCGACGGTCGGTGGTCGGCGATGACGGTGGCTGTCGACGATGGTGGTTAGCGCCAGTGGTGGAGACGGAGAGAGAGTGATAGGCGGTAAATTAAATTTTAAAATTAGAAATGAAATCTTAAAAAATAATTAGGAAAGGGCAATCTTGGAGCAATAAAAAAAATGAGACCTAAAAAAAATGACGCATTGTTTTGGGACCCGGTGGAAAATGGTCCAAAATCCAGGACCTATCAAAAAATCTCTCTAAAATAAAATACTAAATTAATCTACTCATAAAATACCCGACTCGGGTTTCATCAAGACCCAAGGGAGAGGGGACATAGTCATGCATGGTTAAGCTGAAATCCATATCAATGTTGTTGATGTACGGGTTCTCGAGCATCCGTTGAAGCTTTCCGACAGGTTTCGATCCTTCCAGACTAGCTATCTGAGGGTCGAAGATCGATAGATTTAATTAACTTTTGTTCTGGGAGTAGAATCACTCCGTCTGGTGAAGTTTGGGGATTATTTATAGATTTCAAAGAAGTTGAATTTCTTTGTGAAGTCTGTTTATCCGATGCATCCCATGTCTGGTCGAAAATGATCTAATCGTCTAGACAGAAATGACGATTACCATCCCGACATAATTAAGAGTGTCCGGACGGGGTTTTTACATTTTTGGGTCTTTTTTGCCTTTCTTGTCATGTGTCGTTAATTTTTTTTTGTTTCGCCCACTTTATGTATTATTTCACATGTTCCTACCTTATTAACAAAAACACTACAAAAATATTTTATTAAATAAGATTTTGAGCTTACCCTAGTACAATTAGCATGATAAAATTGTCACTTTTAAGTACCGATCAATTAATTGAAAAAAATTTACATCTTCCTATCTTTCTTTTTTAAATTTTCCATAATTTTTTCTATTAAGTAAGGATGTAAATGATATTTTCTTTAATCAATAAAGAATTAATATGTAATTTTCATAAGTAATTATTCATAACTTCCTATATCAGTTGCTTTTATATTACGATTCTTTGGAGAAAAGTTCTGTGACTGCCAACGGATACATATATTATTGACGAGTCTTACAACATAAAATGTTGAACAGTCTGAAAATCTTCATAACAATTTGAAAGTTCTGTATCAAAAATTGATTGATCAATATTTAGTTTCCAATTAAAGCTTTCAATTTCCAATTAGAAAGAAAGAAAAAATAAAAAAAATTAACGGAGCAATTAGTTCTTAAGAATATGACATTTGAAAACTAATTCCAAAAAAACGAATGTATTTATTTCATAGGATTTTGAAACTATTTTCATAAAAAATGCTAGAATAAAATCATGAGGATTCCAAACAAAATTTGAATCAGTACCCGGAATAAGCCTCTTTAAGGATATTTTCGCCACACAACTTCATAATTTTTTTTAAATTGACTAAAACTAAAAAAAAAAGAAACTTATGGCATGACTAAAACTCTTACCTCCTTAAAAATTAGAACTAAAACTTTTTTTATCAAAGCCACTAGACCTTAATATATTTCTAACAGACAATAAATTGAACCAAATAATACATCGATAGAAATAAAATAGCTCCAAAATGGAGTAAATAACCCTCACAAGAAAAGAAAAAACAACATTCACAAAGAAATGACATCAAACCTACATGCAAAAGAAACATGACCTCTTACTAGAGGAGAATCCAATATTATTCAAAATAAAAAGATAATAATCTGGCTCGTATGCTGTTTGCTCTATAATGTTCATTAATAGAATCATAATCTCCATCTTTGCATTATAAAGTTGACATTTCTTAATCGGAGATGGTTGTCCAGCGTTATAATACGTGATAAATGACATCAGATTATGGTTGAGGAACAAATCTAAAATCAGATCTGAGAAGATGGTGGCGAAGAAACTTTTCTACTATCGCATTAAAGGTACCAAGATTCGTCGTCGAAAAAGTGATACTTGTCGAATCAAAATAGCTTCGTCACCGCTAGACGGTAGTCGCCCGGTCACCAAGATAAGAAAAAAAAACTAATACACATAGAAAGACAGAAAAACTAACAAGAACAAAAACTAAGAGTTAACCCACAATCCAAACGAAGATTAATGAAAAAACTAAAGAAGTAGAACAAGAAAAAAGGAAAAAATAAGGAAAAAGAACGGATATTCTGTGGGGAGGTGAGTGTCGCCACCGCCGCTGGCTCCCCTAAAAGAAAACTTAAGAAAATCTTAGTTGAGAGAGAGAAAGAGAGAGAGACGAATCACTGAGTTGAACTAAAACATAAATAACACTTGAAATTATCAGTTTCAGTATGGTACTATAATGGACAAAACGTCAATAATCAATGACATAAACAAAAGACTTAAATAAGCTTACCATATTAGTTTGAGAGTCAATGGTAAACAAAAGAAATACCATATTCCATTTTGAATCCATCTGGACGATGGAAAGTGAGAGTGGTACTATTGTTAAAGATGCTTGGAACTCATCAAGCAGAGATAGCTCCTTAACAGATTTTTGTGACCGAATCAAACGCACCACCAAAGCTTCGGAAGTTGGGGAAAAGATACTTTTGGCTCTATGGCATGACACATACGGAAGAGCAAACTGAACTTTGTATGTCCAAGAAAATCCTCAAATGGCCAACATATTACAGCATATTCGCATACCAGAAAAAGACAAAAATGGCGTGCTAAAAAAAGAGAAAATCTAGTGGAGACAATAGAAAATCTAGTGGAGACAATGATCCAGGCTGGTATGATTTGTGCAAGCAGACAAGAACACAAAGTTCTTTCTTTCCTAAGTCAAAAAAGAAAGAGGAATATGATTATGGAAACTGAAAATGAATATAGTTAATGGGTCACAGATTATGCAGCTATTAGGAGAGACATTTCATCGATTACTTCCACAAAATCACCTCCACTGATAAAGTGCTAAATACAGAATTGGCGATCCCCTACATCAAAAAGTGCATTTCGGATGGTACAAATATAGAGCTAGATCGCCATTTTAACAATGTGGAAATCCAAATGGCCCTCTATAGATGACTTTCCCGCACCTTTCTATCAACACTATTGAAATACTGTAAGTAAAGATGTATTCTCTTTATCTCCGGATTCTCTAAACAATGGATCTTCTATCCATTCTCTCAATTTTATGCATATTGCCATAATCCTAAAAGTAAAAGATCATAGAAAGACCTTTGAGTTTAGACTAATTAGTCCATATAATGTGATCTACAAAGTGATCACAAAAGCACTTGTAAATTGACTGAAAAAGAAAATCCTCTAAAAAATTATCAGTCCTACGTAAAGTGTTTTTGTACCTAGTAGACTCATCATAGATAATGTATAGTGACTTTCAAGACTTTACATTCTATGAACAAGTAACAAGGGGGAAAAGGGAATCTGAAACTTAAACTGGTCATGAGCAAGGCCTATAACAGGATCGAATAAAACCTCCTCAAGAAAGCAATGTTAAAAATGGGTTTCAACAGTTCAAGAGTCAGCAAAATCATAGCCGATTTCAAATTGGTCACTTTCTCTACACTCATAAATAGAGAACCAGTAAGATACAATTAACCATTTCGATGATTACATCAAAGGGATCAACTATCCCCTTCCTATTCATTCTCTACATGGAAGGATTATCCTGTTTGCTAAACATAACATCATATGAAAGAAGGATACATGGCGTAAAGGTGGCGCGACGAAGTCCTACAATTTCGTATCTTTTTCTTTATGAATGACAGCTTACTCTTTACAAGAGAAATAGTCGAGGAGGCCCATCAGTTAAAATGATTCTCATCTCCTATGAACAAGTATCAAGATAGCGCATGAACTATGATAAATCCTCACTAGTCTTCAGCTCTCACATGATAGAAACCATCAAGGAGCTAATATCCTAAATGTTGAATGTTCAAAGTGTCCAACACTACAAAAAGTACTTGAATCTCCCAACGATGGTAGAAAAAGACAAAAAAAAAAGGTGTTTCGATCCATAAACGAGGGTGTCTGGAAAAAGCTCCATAAATTGAAAGAAAGACTCCTATCAAAGGCGGGAAAAGAAGACTTAATAAAAGTCGTTGCACAAGCTATCCCCACGGACTATATGAATTGCTTCAAACTTCCTAAATTCTTAATAAGAGATCTTAATGCAATGGCAAGCCGCTTCTTAGGTGGCATGGGAAAGACTACAAATCTAAGAGTGATGGAGGCTTAGACTTTGGGAAAATTGAGGCTTTTAATTTGGCAATGTTGTCAAAATAAGGGTGGAGAATCCTTTAGTTCCCTTTATCATTTTCCGGACAAGTTTACAAAGTAAAATACATCTCACACAAATTTATCATGGAAGCACTATTAGGTTCACATCCTTCTTTTGTATGGAGAGATTGCTACAAAAAGAGGAAATATCATCAGGGCCAGCCCTAAAGATATTGGGATCTAAAACGCGCTTATGAAAAAATAAGTTTAATTATGAAAAATATTTAAATAATAATTAAAAAAATTTATGTGATAAGTTTGTAATCAAGTTTCAACAAATTTTAATTTACGACAAAAATTGAATCGAATATAGTGACACTTATATGTCAAACTTTTAACTTATATATTATTAGTTTTTAAATAATAAAATATATTTTTTATTCAATATTTTGTGTTTGACTACAATTAGTAAAAATAAATTAATATTTTATGATTACATAATTATGACTTAAATATTTCGAGACTTTACATTCCATGAACAAGTAACAAGGGGGAAAAGGGAATCTAAAACTTAAACTGGTCATGAGCAAGACCTATGACAAGATCGAATAAAACCTCCTCTAGAAAGCAATGTTAAAAATGGGTTTCAACAGTTCACGAGTTAGCAAAATCATAGCCGATTTCAAATTGGTCACTTTCTCTATACTTATAAATGGAGAACCAGTATGGCACATTTAACCATTTCGATGATTACATCAAAGGGATCAACTATCCCCTTCTTTTTATTTTCTCTACATGGAAGGATTATCCAGTTTGCTAAACATAACATCATATGAAAGAAGGATACATGGCATAATGATGGCGCGACAAAGTCCTACAATTTCGTATCTTTTCATTGCGAATGACAACTTACACTTTACAAGAGCAATAGTTGAGGAGGCCCAACAGTTAAAAATGATTCCCATCTCCTATGAACAAGTATCAAGATAGTACATCAACTATGATAAATCCTCACTAGTCTTCAGCCCTCACATGATAGAAACCATAATTTCCTAAGTGTTGAATGTGCAAAGTGTCAAACACTAGAAAAAGTACTTGAATCTCCCAATGATAATAGAAAAAGACAAGAAAAAAAGGTGTTTCGATCCATAAAGGAGGGTGTCTGGAAAAAGCTCCATAAATTGAAGGAAAGACTCCTATCAAATGCGGGAAAAGGAGTCTTAATAAAAGTCGTTGCACAAGCTATCCCCATAGACTATATGAATTGCTTTAAGCTTCCTAAATCCTTAATAAGAGATCTTAATGCAATGACAAGCTGGTTCCGGCGTTTGGGAGGGGGGGGGGGGGTGCTCAGATAATAAAAAATGCAAAATTCATTAGGTGGCGTGGGAAAGACTACAAATCTAAGAGTGATGGAGGCTTAGACTTTGGGGGAATTTGGGCTTTTAATTTGGAAATGTTGGAAAGATAGGGGTAGAGAATCTTTTAGTTCCCTTTATCATTTTCGGGACAAGTTTACAAAGTAAAATACTTCCCACACAAATTTATCATGGAAGTACTATTAGGTTCCCATCATTCTTTTATATGGAGAGCTTGCCACAAAAAAAGAGGAAATATCATCAGGGCCGACCCTAATGATATTGGGATCCAAAACGAGCTTATGAAAAAATAAGTTTAATTATGAAAAACATTTAAATAATAATTATAAAAATATAAGTGAACAAAATAATTTTGTAATCACGTTTCGACAAATTTTAATTTATGAGAAAAATTGAATAGAATATAGTGACACTTATATGTCAAACTTTTAACTTATATATTATTTGTTTTTTAAATAATAAAATATATTTTATTCAATATTTTGTGTTCGACTACAATTGGTAAAAATAAATTAATATTTTAGGATTACATAATTTTGACTTAAATATTTTGTGTTAATTATTTATAAGCACCATGTAAAGAAGTTGTTTTTAATTAAGCACTGATTACTTTCTTAATATTTTTTCTGGCCCTGTTTTAAATTTTTTTCCCGTTTCGGACAATTTTACCCTCACGTAATTCCCTCTCTCTCCCTCCCTCTCTCTCTCTCTCTCTCTCGTTATCTTCTCCACAGAGGCATCCGACCTCCTTCCATTCGTCGACCTTTGCCTCTCGACCACCGACCACCGGCGCCTCCCGATCAGAAACAAATCTGGTTCGATCTTCGCCGGCCTACACCGCCGACACCGCCGATCTTCGTCAATCTTCGTCGATCTTCGTCGGCCTACACTGCCGACCTCCATCGTCGATCTCCCACCGCCGATGCCTCCCATATCAGAAGTGGATCTGGTTCAATCAGAAGCAGATCTTGTTTTTTGTTTTCATTTTTGTTTTCGTTTATCTCAGTAATCCAAACATGGGTAGCGTCTGGTAAGGAGAAGAGGAATAATGGAACTTCATTTTTTTGTTTTCTATTTAACTCTGATAATGTCTGTAATGAATTGAAATTTCTAAATGAAGTATCGGGAAAAACTTAAAAGCCAAAACTGAATTGCAGATGTTCTTATGCAATATTCTAGAGGGAAATCTGCTCTGGTCTTTTGCTCAACTAGAAAAGGAGCGCAAGAAGCAGCCCAGCGACTGTCTCAGACAGCAATGACCTTTGGTCACTCAAACCCATTCATCAGAGACAGAGAGCAGCAGGATAGGCTAAGGGAAGCTTCACTGTCGTGTAGTGACAAACAAATGCAGTCATATATCCTTTATGGCAGTATGTGTCAACTCCCCAGTCATTTGAATATTTGCAATAGTAGTTGTTGCAATGTTTGCATGGAGTTGATCTTAAAATGAGTTCCTTTGCTATTATCTAATTTGCTTTTCTGTTTGCAGTTGGTTTCCACAATGGTGGTCTTTGCCAGAAGGATCGCAGCCTCATTGAAGGTCTTTTTCTTAGAGGTGATCTTCAAGTTCTGTGTACTACAAATACTCTTGCCCACGGAATCAACCTTCCAGCCCATACAGTGGTGATCAAATCAACACAACATTTGTACGTTGAATCAGTTATCTGATAACAGTTCTATGAAAGTTATAATTTTTGTTTCTAGTGCAACATAACTGCTTCTTGCTAGCAACAAGGAAAAAGGGCTCTATATGGAATATGATCGATGAATGATACTGCAGGTGTTTGACTTGTATATCATATTCACTTGAGTAACCTTTGTAATTAGCGAAAAATCACATAGTATTTTTTTCTTGACACTAATACTTGCATAGGGATGCAACTGATCAATGAGCAGACCTCTGTTCTAATGTATTTCACACCCATACAACTACACGTGTGTATTCATTCTTTAATTCATTTGCTAATCCCCTTTTCTATTCAAAAGTATATTTGCTCTTATATTTCGATGTGTGGGAGAGCAGGTCGT
>JAUZSS010000016.1:1296256-1306321 GCA_035668195.1 Sarracenia psittacina
AGTGAGAGCTTCTCTCTCTAGGCGAACTGTGAGACCAGTGCTCCTTTAGGGGTCGACTATGGGGGATCGCCCTTGGAGCGCTTCCTCAAGCATAAGGGCTATGAAGACCAGTAAACAATCTAGGAATCGTGACTCTATTAGAAGCAAGCCGATTGGGGAAGGATCGGATTCTCTTGGAAATCGATTTTTGGTTCTCTCTCAGCTGGAAAAAGTGGGAGCCGAAGATCCCTTGTTCGAAGACCTGTTGTCGGTCTCTCCTTTAGAAATAGACGAAGGAAAAGAGGATTCGTCTCAAATCCTCGCGGCAGCAAAAGATAACTTTGAGAAGCTTGTGCCGCCCTCTCCTTCGCATCAAGGCAGGGAGAGTCCCCGAATAGTGGAAGATAAGGAAGATGTCATTGAGAAGGTTGAATCCGAAGCTGATGAAGGTGAAGACAGTAAGGAGGAAACAAACGAGTTCTCGGAGGAGGAAACGGAAGGTATTCCTCAGGAGAGCCTTCAGAGGAGGAGGACACTTTTTGAGAAATTGGCAATCGGCGCGCTGGACAAAGCCAAGCAGGATCGAAGCCCCTTGAACAAGGATGACCTGGATGCAGTTATTGACTAGTTGGCTTGGTATCGAGGTTCCCTTAGGTCATAGATGAAGGTTGAAGGTCTAGATATTCAATCAGGGGTCTCAACAGGGGTCCCCGGACACACCCACCAGGTGTTTGCGAAAATGCCTGAATTTGTTTCCGATTGGGAGAAGCTCGGATCAGAGGATGAAGCTGCTACCGATGAAGGATCGCCCATAGAGAAACTTATCCTTGACGAGAACAGTCCACTTTTTAATTTATCAAATAGAAAGGGGGAACCGGTTGAAGATGAGGAAACAGGGGAAGTAGACGACACGGTTTCTGGGATGTCCACATTTTGGCATAAAGAAACCAAGGTAAGAATCTTATATTCTTCTCTGATTTTGAACCGGAATTGCAGTGATGTTGTTGACTTTGAGGACTCTACTGATTCGGGACACAAGGATAAACAAATTGAAGTGATGAGCAAAGGTCTGTACAGAGCACACCACATGTTCGACCAAATGTCGAAACCAAGTATTGCTGAGAAAGTAGCCACAAAGAAACCGGAAAAGGAAGAATTAGAGGAAGTCATCCCAAGTCCGAAGGTTCTGGATGGGGTTAGCACGAGGATTTCTGTACAAGCGCCTAAGCTTTTTGACAAAAAGCCACCAAATGCCTTTGGAGCTAAAGCCCGAGCAGAAGTAAGTCAGGCGCCAATGACTTGGGCAAGTGTCGTGGCTTCAGACGGTTGGTCGAGGCCTATTCCTGGAGGCTTGAGGCTAAATCATAGGAGTGGTTCTGGCTCTAATTTGGAGTATTTTGCTCCTTTAGTCCCGGGAGTTATTGATATTGAGGATAAATTGGTGCATGAACAACCTTGGGAAACATGTCTCATTGGATATTTCTTAAATGAGGATTTTGCATTTAGTCGCGTCAGAGCTGCGGCTTTGACTCTATGGAGAAGCGAGGGACTTACAGAGGTTCATGGTAAAGATAGTAGTTTCTTTTTCTTCAAGTTTCGGAGTGCGCAAGATATGGAGAATGTGTTGAAAAAAAGCCTTGGCATTTCTACGGTAAACTCTTAATCCTTCGGAAATGGAAAAAAAGACTTGACTTTCAAATGATGCCATTCCAAAGATTCCTATTTGGGTTAAATTTCTTGATTTGCCTCTGGAATTTTGGAATGACAATTTTCTAAGTCGAATTGCAAGTGTCATCGGTGTCTCGTTGTTTCTTGACAGAGCAACGGATTCTGTGATGCGCATCTCCTTCGCTCGGATATGTATCGAAATTGATGCGTCCAAGCCATTGATTCACTCTGTAGTAGTTAGATGTGAAGGAGAAACAGTTGAAGTCAAAGTGGAGTATCAAGACTTGCCTCCTATGTGTGTGCATTGCAATACTTTCGGCCATGGTAATTACAGAGGGAACAAGAAAGGAAAAGATTAGGAAGACTGTATTGAAGAAGGAACTCGAGATGGAAAATTGGTTAATAGTGATAGTGACTCCTCCGCATCGTCTGAATGGATTAGGGTGAGAAATTGAAGGAGATCCAACAAGGGAATGAAACCGGCAAAGGAAAAAGCAAAGGATGGGATGGCTGTTGCTGCTCTTCCTGCAGCCCAGACTGTTGTTCGGCAATATCACCCAGTAAGACCAATTATTCAGACAAGCGGCTCCCGCCAAGACCATCCCCCTAGGTCCGATGATCCAGCTTGTAGCACTGTTCCACCACCTAACCCAACTTCCCAAGCCTCTTTGCGCCTCAAAGTGATTGAAGGCTCGGGCAAGTTAGGAATTGACCGTTTGATGATCAGTTAGTACGTTTTTGTGCACATTGATTAGGCCACTTGTTTGGCCTTGTAGTGGAGGTTTTGTGCTTTGAATTTTCTTTTCATTGTTAGGTTTGCTTTTGTAGTGGGTGTTTTTTTCAGGTTGTAAGGCCTGGGAATACATCTTGTAAATTTGTAATTTTTTCTTTCTTTTATGCTACAATTAATCATCCAAAAAAATATTTAGAGATTTATTAAATAAATCCCTTAATATATTAATTATATACTTAAATCTCCATAAAAATCTATACCAATTTTACTTAAAATTTTGCCACTAAAAAATAGAATTTTAATATGATTAAAATCCTAACAATATATATTTTGATGGTTTTAAAAGTGTATTAACTTCATCCACTATCTTTCCAACTTGTAACATAAGAAGGTCTAACTTTATGGGTGAAATATGTACTAACCAACAAAACTACTTTATAGGCAAAGGAACCGGTTACTTCTGCTCATTTGACAATAATTGTTTTCAAGCCTTCGGTTCGAAATTCTCGTACAAGAACGTGTATAGCTCCTCTGCAATAATAATTGGATACTCTTCGTGCGGGAGAAGGGCACCGGGGACCTCAACAAACTTGCTCACTCCTTTGGCTTCCCGGAGAGCTTCCATCTCTGCTTTTGATCTCTTGGGAGAACCTGGCGAAGACACAACTAGAACCGGTATTCTTCCTTCCAATCCTGCAAAGAGCTCAACAAACTCCTCTCGGGACTTCACGGGGTCCAATAGACCGGTCAAGAAGGCAGCAGGCACATAACGGGCACCTTCCCGTTTTGTAAGAGCATATCTACTATCAATAATATCGGATGTCACGTTGCCAGGATTTGCATAAACATGAGACTTGTACTGCGATTGAATTGCATTCTCGTTACTGACAAGGACATTGTACATCATCCAACCTACAGCAGGAGCCCTCAAGGTTCCTCTAAGCAGCCCATACCTGTTTATTTTCCTCCCAAAAGAAAAAAAAAAAAAAGGGTGGAAGGTGAGATCCTGTCAATCAAAAATATTAAGCCCTCATTTAACCAGTTTAAAGCCAGCTTTTTTCCTTTTCTCTTAAACCCCAAAAACCAGAAAGCCTCGTTTTCCAACTCAAGGGCTTTTAGCCTTTTTGCTTTTTGCATAATTTTTTTATATATTTTTAAAAAATATCATAACTATTACCAAACACATCTATTGTTAATAAAAATTATATTTTCAAAATCTACTCGTCAAAATCTATCAGACAATATCCATATTGAATATAAAATTATCTAAATATATAAATTAAAAAATTATAACTTTAGACAGCTTTTTTGCCTCTTGGACTTAAAACCGCTTAAAACCAAAAGGCCTGCCTTAAAGCAAGTTGCCAAACGAGCACCAATAAAATGAAAATTGGTTATCATAGACTTTGGTTCATATCTCAACAAGAGTTCAAGAAATGAGTTATCCACAGTGATCAAAACAATAGAGGCTTGGCCTATTAACCAATGTCTCAACGGAAAGATCTCCCATATTAAATACGTTGAATTAGATAAATTAGCAATATGCAAATTAATATATGATGATCCAAAGGCCAACTAGAGGAAAATCATGTCAATTTTTTGTCTGCAATTGAAGTTCCTTAGGTACATAGGATTATTTTTCACAGAAAGCAGGTCTAATATTTGCATAGAAAGATCTTGAAAATGAACATAAAAACAGTGGAGCAAGTTGTCCACCCATAAATGGGCATATAGACTTTAGACTACCTTGATTCCATGTTAGAATCTCGGCCGAACACGATAGGGAGAGGACCAGCCCAGGTGGGCGCAACGGCAGCAATGGCTGATGGCTTCACTAAGCCCTTTTTTGCAGCACGGACTGTTAGCGTGGCAGCATGGCCTCCCCCAAAGATCACTAAATCATCATCTGGCACAAGTAAACATAATTATCATTTATCAGCAAGCAAGACAGCAGAAATTGACAAAATAGTTCAGGAACGAGCAAACATAATTATTAGAAAGCAAGACATCAGAAATTGGAAAAATAGTTCATGCTCGTTTGGCAACCGGCTTAACAAGCCAGCTTTTTTGTATTTTTGCTTAAAATCCCAAAAAGAAAAAAGCCTCGTTTTCTAACCTTCATGACTTTTTGCCTTTTTGCCTTTTACATAATTCTTAAATATGTTTTTTTATAAACAATCATAACTTTTATTATAAACATTCATTTTTTATATAAAAAAATACTTTTAAAATCTACTCATTAAAATCTATCAAACAAGATCTATATTGAATATAAAATTATCTAATAATAATTTTTAAAAAATTATAACTTTAAGAAAAAAGTCTGCCAAAATGCCAAAATGCTGGAAGCCAATTCAAGCCTCTGGCACCACTTCAATTTTAACCAAACATACTATTTTGTCTTTTTGGCTTAAAACCGCTTAAAGCCAAAAAACTAACTTAAAACCAGGTTGCAATCACACAGAATTAAGAAGGTAGCACTGTTGGCAGAGCAATAACACACGGTGATTTGCAGGGAAAGAACTGCAGATATAAGAGTAAAGGAAAAGAGACAAAACAATCTATAAAAGCGATAAACTAGAAATAGCATCCACATCAAAACCAAAATAACTGAAGTTGTTAACTTTGACTACAGCAAAAATGGACACAGAAAATTATGAATATCCACAATATTCTCACTCCCAATCATCAAATGATTATTGATCTTTTACAGTAAATTCCAACCCCAACAAATATTTATCTTTGACAAATCCCCTTTAACATGTATTTCTCCCAATGATCCTCATTTTTTGTGCATTAATTTTGAATTCTGATGAGCTAAATGTAATAAGCGCCTAACGTGTTTTGCTTTCATCCAGTTAGTCAACAACAATTCCCATAGAATCCAGGAGAAAAGAAAATATCTTTTAGGAGCTTCATACAAAGACGAGATAGAAGAAACTTTCTGCGAGCCCAGAAGGAAGTGACTTTAAAAGGTTAAAAAGCTAAGTCCTGAACTTCAGCATGATGTTAATAAGACATTAGGCATTCATATACCTCCCTTAAGCAACAAAAGCTGAACATAGATGAACTAGGGCAAAAACAATACCGAAGAAATCACTATTCAGGACCCAAAATTCCTCAGGAAACAAGAAGCGGAAGGATAGAGACAGACAACTTAAAGCAAAAAAAAAAATACGGTTAGAATTTAAATAGAAGCATGCCTGCACTGTACACTGATGCATTCCCAATTTAACCTCAAAACACCTGATCCATTACCCTACCTTAGAGTTTGTTCCATGATATGTATTTTCTTGACCTTTAAGTTCCCCATAACAAACAAATGATTAGAACATATAAGCAGCGTGCTTATAAAGGACAGTTAACATACATTATTTTATATGTGATACATAAAAAACAATCTCAAACAAAGACTCGTGAAGATCATATGTTGAGCTGATATATGTATCTGAAATATCAAAAGTTCGCAGAAGCAGAGAATTGTACAAGAATAACATCAGATAAACGGCACTGTTTTTACCCGAGTGTGGTCACGACAAGGCAATTGAAGCCACCATAGCAGATGCAAACATGTCATTTCTTAAATAAGAAGCATATATGAACAGAGGAAGACTAAACTAAGCACCACATGAGATATGAACGACATAGGTAAAGTACACAAAAACAGTTGTTACACCCACCTAAGCAGCTAATTGGACTATTTGGGGCATTCATGAAGTCAACCAGGAATTTCTCCATGACATCAGCATTGTAATTTAGCTTCGGTCTGTCAGAGTAACCAAGACCAGGCCAATCAACAATTGTAGCCTGCCAATTTATTTTGCCTACTCGTTGAATAATGTCTTTAGCCACTGATCTCCATTCTTCCACGGTACTTACATCAGAAATTGTTGGTATCATAAGAATGTTCTTAGTAGGATCAGTGCTTTCCTTCTTGTGCTCCTCGTAATAAATATTAATGGAAGTATCCTTGAATTTCCATTGCCATTTGTTTGTCTAAACACGAAAAAATGAAAATAATAAGACCAATGTTAATAATATATATTAGAAAATGTTCCCTCTCTATAATAGTTCAAGATTTTAGATGAGTTAGTAGTCCACATCTCTAGAGAGTAGTAGAGCAGACAATGAATACTGTGTTCAAACCTATTGCCTACCTACTAATAAACTACTTGCATGTATTTGGCCCTCTTATAGATAGGGCATATTGCAAATATAAATGACAAAGTTAATTCTACAAGACATGATGTACAAGTGGAACCACAATTATTGACCTCAAAAGTTGTAGAAGGAATACAAGGAATAGAAGATACCAATGTTTTAGTACCCCTTCATTAACTTAATCTTTTTAGAAAACCAAATTCATAATGATTGTATCAGAGGGAACACAAGGAATTGCTGAAAATATAATTTCAGTTTGGAAGTCAATTTATTATTTTGAATGAACAGGAATCCAAGCTAAAAGAGACACCTCCAGCACAATTCAACCATAAAGAACTGATTGGGAATTCACTAGACAAAAAGCATACTTCCCATTTCTTTAACGTAGCTCTTTCAATGGCATATTTTGTGCATTGGTCACCGTGGTTGCCAAATAGATTTATCTGTTTAGGGTTCTTTAAGAAAGAGAATAAATAAATATGGGAAGCAAAATTTTATGAACTAATCAAAAACATGAAACGGAAATAGAGTAATGGCTGGGTGAAGAAGAAAACCAACCAATGACGCAGTATCTGATAGTATGAAGTATGAACAGAGGATCGGGGATCAATTAATAATGAATAAGAGCACGGACATCCCTCCTATTTATAACCTTCTGATAGACCTATTAGGATCGAGACTGTACTCTTAAAAGATATCACCAAATCATGACATCTTATCCGAATATCTCGGATTTGTTGGCCTAAAGGTTTTTCAATCAAGCCTTGATTTTGGTTTTGATTATTCCAAGTCATTGATTTGTTGCTACTTATGTTTGAACTTTGTTTGAGTGTTGTTTATAGGTTTTAATCATCATTTTGGAGCACAATTTTACAGTACAAGTCAAGTTTTTATTGTTGAAGATCATCTTCAAAACGACCAAAAGAAATGAAGAAAAATAGCAAGAAGAAAAGAAACCAGAAGCAAAATCAAAAAGGCTCAGTCGACCGAACACAGGGGATCAGTCGACCGAAGAAGTGATTTTGGCAGCTGAAAGAAAGTTCGTCTGTTTTGAGACTCAAGTTCGTCAGAAAAGAACTGAGATGATTCTCTCTCCTCGGTGCAACAAAAATGACGTCAGAAATGGAAAAAGTTCGTCAGTTTTCAAGATTAAATTCCGTCATTTGTGGGAAAATTTCGTCAGAAACATGAAAATCAAAAGAAGGAAACAAGGCTTCAGCAGGTCAGTCGACCGACATAGAGGGTCAGTCGACCGAGGTTCTTCACAAGGCAAAAAGTTCGTCAGTTTGATGAAAAGTTTGTCAGTTTGCGTCAGGAAATTTAAATCGAAGATTCGCAACGGTTCTTTTTTGTGCGAAATTTTTCCATATTGAGCACCTACGGTCATATACATTTGAGAGGCTATAAAAGAAGTCCGATTTGAGGATTAAAGACAAGACACAAAAAATACAACACAACAACAAGAGATCAAATTATTCAAACCCTTGGTTTTGGTGTCTTAAGAGCTTAGAACTTATTGTATTCTCTTGAACCTCAATTTCTATATTTTTTTAGAGTGATTTTGTGAGCTTAATTGTTGTACACATTCGGCTATACTAAGAGCCAAGCATCTTGTACGCTACGTGATTCTTTACACGTTGTAATTAAGAATTCGGGTGTGAATTCTTGTACTTGAGAGAGACAATTCTCAAGAGAGGCATCTCCGCCTAATCGAAGGAGAGAGGCTACTCCGCCTACCTGAAGGAAAGAGGCTTCTCCGCCTAATCGAAGGAGAGATAGTGGAATCCTCATAGCACGTTGCTAGAGGCAAGGAGTCGGCCAAGGGGGCTGAACCTTGTAAACCTTGGTGTTGCCTTCTTCATCTCTACATTTTAATTTTCTGCTCTTTACTTGCACTTGAATTAAATTGTTTAATTTCCGCACACTTGGACTAAAACGGTTTATTTAAATTAAAAATTTTTTATGTCCAATTCACCCCTCTCTTGGGATCACACATTCACTAACAGTTTCTCCTTCATAGTTGAAGCATATTTTCTTGGGTGTTATCATGGTTCTTGTATATCCTCCATGGATTATACTTGTTAATTCCTTGTTCTATCCATCCATCAACCATATTATACACACACCTTCCCCACTACACACACATCTTGGCCGAGGTATCTCGGAGTCATCGTAGATACGGAGATCGGGAGTGGCTCCCATAGACACTACAGGATTAAGGAAGGAGCTAGGGCAGCTGCATTAACAATACCGGAGTTAGGCATCCATGGGTATATGGGTATAAGTCATATTCTTGTATTTTGATAACCTTCTTGGTTTGTAGTAAAATATAGTTGTGTGTCTGGTGCCGTGGTTTTCATCCTGGGGATTATTTTCCCTAGGGTTTCCACATTATATCATGTGTACTTATTTTATGGTTGTTGGTTTAGGATCATTGTTCATTTTATCCACTCTGTTAGCTTTAACTTATTAGACTGATAGGGCAAAATTTTTAATATATAAACTAGTCCTTCTAATATTTGTTAATAAAGGTAATAAACCTATTCGTCCCCACCCCCCCTTTGGTTTACACAAGCAGTTGGTAGCTATAATTTCATATATCTATACGATAAACACAATTACAGGAATAAAGACCTAGTCCACACTGTCCTATATTCAAATAAGCTGCAATTATCGTAACTCCTATTTACTGGCATCGCATGCATATTTTACAATAGTCGTGGGCATCTTTGAACAGCGTAGGCTAGTAGAATCCACATTGAAGTACTTTGGTTGCGGTTTTCTTACCACTAAAATGTCCACCACATGCTAATGAGTGACAGAATCAGAGAATTCTTTCTACCTCAACCTCGGGGATGCATCATCGTATAACTTTGTCGGAACAATATTTAAAAAGTTCTAGGTCTTCCCAGAAGTAATATTTAACTTGAGCAAAAAACCAGTCCTTTTGCTGTTTGGACCAATCGTTTGGGATGTGACCTACAATACCGGAGTTAGGCACCCAGTACTTTTGCTGTCTCTTGACAACGTTTAAGCACTAGGGTCAGATTTGAGAGACAGTCTTCTAACGAAGAACCAAACATGGAGAAATCATCTATGAATACTTCAAGGAATTTTTTCACCATATCGAAGAAAATGGACATCATGCACCTTTGGAAAGTGGTAAGTGCATTACACAACCCAAAAGGCATGTTCCTGTAAGCAAATGTGCTAAAGGGATAGTTGAAGGTTGTCTTCTCTTGGTACTCGGGGTATACAGGTACTTGATTATAGCCAGAGTAGTCGTCTAGAAAGCAGTAGTAGCTTTGCCCAGCTAAACGCTCTAGAATCTGATCAATAAACAGGAGAGGGTAGTGATCCTTCCTTGTCATGGCGTTTAGCTTCGTGTAGTTGATGCAAACTCAGCAACCAGTCATTGTGCGAGTAAGTATGGATTCTCCATTATCGTTTAATACCACAGTGAGCCCTAATTTCTTAGGTACATCTTGTGTTAGGCTCACCCACTTACTATCTGAGATCGGGTG
>JAUZSS010000016.1:2271160-2283937 GCA_035668195.1 Sarracenia psittacina
AGAGAGAGAGAGTGAGAGAGAGAGAGTAATTGTGGTGAATGGGAGCCATAGTCTAATCTAGGGTTAGCTCCATAATCACTCTTATTTATATAAAGAGGCAAACAAATGTTATTACAGTAATACCCCCAACTTAACACTAAGTGCGTGTTATTTATCTCCTTTTTGGGCATTGGTGTCTTCGCCTTTTAAGGGCATTCCTTTGTTTAAGATATCTAGAAATTGGAGCGTAGTGCGCGTCTTTATGCTATCTTTTGGTTTCTTTTTGTTGCTTTGGTGGATTTAACATATATTACTTTTTATGGTAAAAAGTGCAACAAGTGATACTTAAAGGTTGGTTCTTAAGATAAATAAACATAGACCTTCATTAATTGAGAAACAACACGATTTGCTTAATTGAACATGAAGTCTAATAAGTGACGCCTAGTGTATGGGGTAAAATTTGTAGTATTTTTTTTTTGTTGTTGATATTTTTGAATTTTCTTTTATCAAATCCGTATACAGAGTCAGAATATTCATGCTAAAATGTGAGTTGAAAGGCTTAATAGCAGTGCATCATGGCTACTGAAGTTTATTGATTTGTTTGTGTCTGGATGAATTTTAAGCAAAGTAATTTTTTCAAAAGCCTTACAATTCGTTTAAACTTGTATTACTTGGTTAGAAGTTGACTTTTCCCATTAACTTGACAATTCTTTTCGCGGATCAATATCTTGATGATCTTTTTGAAACTATCCTCTCTGGATTATCCTCTCTGGTTACATATAGGCAAGACTCGTATCCCCTACCAATGGGTTTCGTAGCATAATGAATAATCACCATAGTTATCCACATGGAGGAGCAGAATTATGTATTTTATTCTTTCCTTGGGTCTTTCTTTTTATTGTGAGGGCTGTTTCTTCTATTAATTAGCACTCTTATTTAAACCACCTGCAACCTATAATTTACCAAAAATGCATTTTCTCTTTGAAAATGCATTTTCTCTTTAAAAATGACTTGTCAAAAAACAAATGTTTTCTCTTTAAAATGTAAGCTGTGAGAACTAGGGATCTAGCTTTTCAAGCTCATGGAAGGAATTAATTATTTTAGATGTATAGATATAATTTGTAGGGAAAATGAGTAAGGAGACTCTATAACAGCGTATCAATTCTTCCTAATGGCAAATTCAGCAAATGCTAAAATATTACTTCATGGACCTTGTAAGGATAGTTGAGAAATTTCATATGTGGATACTGAATTTATCATTCTTTATTCATCTAGGCTCTGTTTGTTTGACAGAAAATATTTTATAATATGAAATATCTTCTATATAACATTATTTTATAAAAAAAAAAACTCTTTTCCTTTTTTACTTTCTCATGTTTGTTTGCTATTTGAAAAATATTTTCCAGAAAAACTTAAGCATTTTAATCAAAATAAGCTATTATTTTTATACATTATATTGCCACCACCATTCCCACCACTACTATCCATGCCACTACAACCACTATCCCCTCCCCCACAACCAAAATCTATGCCACTGCCACTACTAATGTCGTCGTCGCCATCACACCACACCACTACCGCTGCCTCCTCCCTCACAACCACCACAATTGTCGCCCCACCACCTCCAACACGATTATTTTCCACCATCGTTACCGCCGCCATTGTCGCCAATGTCACCACCACCCATGTTACCTCCCCTATCTCCATTGCCACCACGACTGCCATTGCTACCATCACTTCTCCCTGTAAAATGACTTCCTTGTTTTGTAAATTAATTTCGGTCTTTTGATGTAAAATATTTTTGGTTGTTTTTACCAACCCAAACAACGAAACAATGAAAAACAATAAAATGTTTTACCAAAAAATATTTTGCATTGAAATAAATGGAGCTCTAATGTAGCACTATTGCACATTTACAGAATTAAGATTGCTAGGTGATTATCTGTTTATCTTTCAGTACCGAAACCTGGAGACTAGTATGCTTTATTATGCCACCAAACTTCCATCATTATGCTTGTTTTTGTTCCATTTGCTCCATTTGCACATTTACAAAAAGGCATTTGTACTTTAGAATGGAGAATCTGATGCGATGAACTTGTTACACACTGAGTTAATTATTTTCTTTGCAGAGAATATTATACTAATTTTGATATCCACATCAAATCAAATGCATCTGACGTAATTATTTCCCATATCTTGCACTTTCAAAGTTTATCAATAACTAAGTTTTACTTATTTTTGGTCCCCAAAGCAGCCTAGTATTTTCAAAGTCTCGGATGCAGAACGGTTGTCGTCCTTCGTTGACTCATACACGCTGGGTCTAAGAATGATTAAAGGTGATCAATATTCAAATGTCTTGTTCATGTCATAACATATGATAACCTATTTCATATTCTATTTTTTCTTCCAGGTTTAGATGGTTTTTTATCATCTAATTTGGATGCTAAACTTGTGCCTGAACACTTGTTCCGTCTTTGTTTGGAGCATGAACAGAGATCCAATTTGTATCATCAATCAGCTCATGCATATAATTTTTACAAGGTTTTTCAAGCTTCCATTGTATTCATTTTTCCATCTACCTTTTAACCCCTTTGGTTCTTACCTTCTTTTTGTTAACTTGGTGTCTAGGATTCAAATGCTCCTGTGATGGCTATGATGGTGGAGCCAGTTACAATTCTTCAAGAGCGAATTATATTTCTGTTAAACGAATGGGATGATCATCCTGCGCTTCAGAAAATCTTGGATGTGATTGAAATGATCTTAGCTATTCCTTTAAGCACCCCACTAGCTAAGGTAGTATATTTGATTAATTATTCATTGCTTTGGAGACCAATTGGTTTTTTAGAAGTCTTTGTTAGGCCACAAGTTAATCAATAGTGCAAAATACAATATCGAGAATATATCACTGATATATGGGGAATTCGTATAAGATACCATCTGATGAAACTTAGGCAAGGCTGGACATATTAAAAATACAGTAACTTGTTGCATAAATTGGCATTTCTTTGCTGCGACTTGAAAATGTGCTTCTGTTTCAAAGGCTCTTTCAGGTTTGCAGTTCCTGCTTAATAGGATCCGGGTGCTAGAGGAAACTGTTTCAAAATTCCCTCTCTCTGGTAAGATAGTTAGATTTGGTAAGCGTAAGGTTTTTGTGGATGTGCTACTGATTTTCTTTACCATCTGCGTGTTCTTTTGACTCAGATGAACTGGAACCAATTTTGCTCTTGGTATCCTCATGGCAAAAGTTGGAGTTTGAGTCTTGGCCCGCGTTGCTTGATGAAGTTCAAATCCAATTTGAGATTAACGCCGGGAATGTATGTTATTATTATTTTGTTGGTGAGCGTATGCTTATAGTTTCTAGTGAAAACAATGCATGGTTTTTTGTCCTTACTCCTTATGTGCCTTTTATCACCGAGAACTGCATGCTTTTGAGGAAATAATCATGTTGCTGCGTTCTTGTTTATGTTAGTGTACTTGTAGTAGATTTTTCACATTTGCATAACTGACTACGTAGTTCTATCTACTTGCAGCTGTGGTTTCCTTTATATTCGGTTCTTCAAAGTAGACATTCTGCTGATATTGCCGAGTACAATCGATCCACTATCCAAAGGCACGTGCCTAGTAGTGATGAAATTTCAATTTTTGTTTAGCTCGAATTCACTATGTTCAATTAATAAAGGATTATTTAACCTGCAGTTTGGAGGAGTTTATTCAGACATCCTGCATTGGTCAATTCAGAAAGCGGCTTCAACTTCTTTTTGCTTTCCATGGCCATATCAGTACTGGAATATGCAGAGGGTCTTACGTAAGGTACAGCTTCCCAAATCAAAGTATGCAATCACATGTTTACCTAGGAAACCAGATGAAGAAAACTTTACAACTATACTTTTTATTCCTTTGTTTGGGTACCATCTAGAATTCTATGGAGGCCCTTCTTTATACTTCTTTCAGCCAATGACTCTGATTTGTATTCCTTTGCAGTACTTCACATATGGAAAATGTGAAGATTTTGTACAATATATTTGGCTTCTATGTGCAATATTTGCCAATGTGAGTCCTCTGTCACTGTTTCAAGTTTGAACATTGTTTTTCAACTGAAAATCTTTTGACGTATTTTGGGGGATATGTTGCTCAGAGTGTTGGACCACATAGAGGGTAAGAGAAAGACTATTGAGATGGAGTTGAAGGAACTTTTAAAGTTATGTCGCTGGGAGATTCCTGAGAACTATTTTTCCCTAGAAAATTCAAGGAGGACCAGGCAGAAACTTAAAAAGCTCATACAAAAATACACAGTAAGTATCATATGGGATGTTTCATGCTCATTTTTTATCATTCAATTATGATTTGCTGTAATATCCTTGTACTGGTTCATTTTTTATCGTAGAACTTACTCCAAAATTTTGTAGTATGTATAATACCATGTGTTATCTTTTGTCTTTGTTGTCATAATGCTGTATATGCAACTTAAGGAAATTTAGAGGGCACAAAATTTTGAATCCAGAGGTTGTCTTCTGTAGATCCATGTGCGTATTCGGGGACTAGTGCAAACCAATTATGTGCTATTGTGCAATTATCTGATTCTGGCGTCAACTCATATTCCTTCCTGCTTGATTTGGTTATTAATCAAGTGCTTTTTATAGGACATTCTGAAGTTGATTATCTTATAGAAATGATTTCATACCCCCAAGATGTAATTTTTAGAAATTGGGTAGCTGGTTGTATGATGTAATTTTTAGAAGTTGGGAAGCTGGTCAAGGATCATCTTTCCACTTCAACATAGCATAAGATATCCTATCTTCATACCTTCGGCTGCTTTCTACTCCCTCTCTCTCTCTCTCTCTCTCTCTCTCTCTCTAAAGCTGTCTTGACCTCTCGCTCTCAGCTATCGTCTCCTCTACATCTGGTGGTTCCTAGGCCATTGTGGTGCACTTCATTCTCCCACACACCACTAATTCCAGGCCATCCCGATTGCCTTCGCCTACACATGGTCAAAATTTTAACACAGAACACATTTGTGTTTAGAGTTGGTGGGTGTGAGTTTTTGCATGTATTAATGGTAGTGTCTTTTGTACCTTTCTTTAACATGTTTTGCAACCTTGAGTTAATAGTCTTTGTTCTGCCGTTTAGCAGCTAAGGAGTTTCTTTAGACATCTGTCATTGGTTTTTCTTGTGAATGTTTAATATGGAATTTGAGTGCTTTGCTGTGGGCGGGGGTGGGGGTTGGTGGTGGAATATTAGAGCTTAGTGTTTGACAAGTTGCGGTAATGATGTCCTTCATCTATTGATTTAACTGGTACAGGATCTATTGCAACATCCCATAATGCTTATTATAAATCAAGAAGCACCACAAAGAGGGCTACAAACGCAATCTGGGTTGCAAGGTCCTAAACTCCTCCCTGATTCTTTTGACAAGAATACAGAGATGCTGAATGTTGCATGTGATCAGACTCTGTTCAGAGATAATGACAGGTTTTTTTGTATTTTTTTGCCTTTGTAGTTTGCCATTCTACAAAAATCTGTTCCTGAATTTGTACTCTGCAGGTCTACATGGTATATAGGTTGGAAGAAGAAAGTGGATTATGTTTTGCAAAACTTGCTCCCTGAGAGGAAACCTGAGTTTGAATTCTCATATTTCTCTGTTATGGATGCCGAAGGTTTTTTTTTCCCCCCAAATATTCTCTCATATTGCGACTTCAAAAATCCATAGGACTTCCGTTTCTTCAATTGGGTGCTATTCCTGTATTCAAAATCTTAATAACTGAATTTTGTGCAGTGGTTGGAAGTATTACCAGGCCATGCTTAGCTTCCCAGTCTATTTGCATTGCATATCAGGAAGAAAGCAAGCAAGTGTGGTGTACTATTGAAAGTATTTGCAGAACTGCAATTGATTGTTCTGATCTTTGGAAGGATGAAAACACGAACTTGGGGAAAAGGAGGGCTTTAGTTGACCTTCTGAAGCTGTTAGATAGTTGCGGCTTGTCTAAGCACAGGTCTCCTGTATTGGAGGTATGCAAGGTTACTCCATCATCTATGGATTTTGGCCTTCCAATTAGGGAAAAACTTTATTTCCATCAATCGCTTCTGAATCTTCAACTCAGATATTCATATTTGTTTCAAGCTGTTATGTTTTTCCAGTGTTTGCTTGTTTCATGTCTGATGATGGTTTTTCTGTTTTGGCTTGCATCATCTAGGATCAATTCAAGTCGAACCAATCAAATTGGTGGCTTATGAAACCTTCATATGATATGAAGCATTTATTGCTGAGACAAGGTGCCAGGGATTCCTTTGTTGCCCTAGACCAGCCTCCAAGTTTGCCTGTAGAAAGTTTGGACAGGGAGTGGGAAACTGCAAACCAATACTACTTTAGGAGCATTGCATCGGTTCACCTTCTGCAGCAGATTTGTTTGAATTTCCATAAAGATATTACACTTGAACAGGTATATGTCTAATGGGCATGATCTGTTTAGTTGTAGAAAAGGTTGAGCCATCAGTAGTGTCGCGTGTTGGTTTAACCGCTGTAATAACTTGTCCTGTCAACCTACAAGGAAGCAAAATTTCAAGTTCAAAATGGTTTTGGTGGGTATGGAACTACCATATTTATGTGTGCAATTGGTTTGTACAATAATTGTGGGATTTTTTTTTTTATTTTTTATTTTTTGTTAGGTGGGCATGCAGGGGTGTTTTGTGGAATAGTTGCAAGAGGCTGAGGCGGAGAGAGGAGCAGTCAATAGATAAAAGCACATAGAAGTGTATAAAATTGAAAGCGCCAAATATTACTATAATATATTGTAAAAAAAAAAAAAAAAATTCCCAAGTTTAAAAAAAAATTGCCAAGTATGAATCATTTTTGTTGGTAATAATGTATATGATTACGTATTAGATAAATATTGGAAAACGATATAAACTGCAAATCATTTTTCTAAAAATTTAAATAAATATTATGTAGTCGACCCCAATTGATTGGACACATAACTAGAAAAGGTAAAATCATAAATGAAGATATTCGTGAAATGGTAGAGTTCGCAAAACTTGAGTTATGCTTGAGAGAAAATAAACAGTTTGAGCATATACAATGTAGATAAGATGAAAGAAAATAGATTAACATAGTTTGTACACCTAGAATGTTGACAGTAGATGTAATAGTAAAGAAGATTACTATTATACTATGTTTGGATGGCGGTAATCTTAAGTGGGAATGAGAATATGACTCTGGATTTTTATAATTCCTTTGTTTTGAATTGATGGGAATAGGAGAGTAATTCCTAATTACTTACTCAACCGGGATTCACATTCCCAAACTAAGTAGGAATCTAATTCCTACTCTCTCTAATGGTAATCTTAGATTTCAAATGTCAATCAATATGAGAAAAATATATAAACTTTAGTTAATCTAAACATTTGGATATGATTACTCCGAGTATTAGATTACTAGGTATTTTATTCTTAGCAATCACATTCCTATTCTCCCTCATAATTTATGTCATCCAAATGGCCTTAATTAAAATACTAGGAGGGAAATTCACGTGAGATGCTAGAGTAAGGAAGGATTTGTGTTCATTGCATATTACTTAATATAGATACCATGACACATTGAAGTGGGAAAAAATGATGATTTATGAAGCTAATCCCAATGGGTTGGGAGAAAATAGATTAAGCTGGGACAGAATGTTTTATGTGATCGACGGATACCTGCAAAATTAAAAGGAAAAGTTTATAAGACAACTATTATACCAGCGATTTTATATGAGAGATAATGTTGGGCTGCAAAGGAAGATCACATTAATAAGATGAGTGTTGCAGAAATAAGAATGATAAGATGGATGAGTGGTAAGACTAGAAAAGATAAAATTAGGATGAAAAGATTCGTGGAATGGTAGGGATTACACCAATTGAGAACAGATTGAGATAAAATAGATTAAGATGGTTTAGACACATACAACGTAAACCAGTTGACGCAGTTGTAAGAAAAAACGACAAGATCATGAGTAATGAAAAGACTAAGGGGAGGGGTGGACCTAAATGGACATAGGATGCCGTATTAAGAAAATATATGAACCTATTAAACTAACTGAAGATATGGCTCTTAACAGAGAAGAATAGCGTAAAAGGATTCATCTGACCGATTAATTTGTTTAACTAAAAATAATGCCAATCTCAACATTTTCTTTTAGGATGAATTGCAAAGTCTCGTTGAGTTGAGCTGATTATGCTAGCATGGGGTTAGCTAATTTGGGAAACATCTTCAGACTGTAATGTCTTTGACACTGACACATATGTACATGCATGTTTTATGTAGGTTAACAGATCAGGTTCTTTCCTTGACCATCTTATTGTAGTACAGCAAGAGCAACGGGCTGCAGCATACGAATTTTCTGGGCAGCTGACAAGCTTTAGGAAATGTGTCTCTCTTCTTGAAAATTTATTCTCCAGCTCCGTTGCTTTTGACAATGTAACCAGTAGTGAGTGTTCTTTTGCACAGAACCAGCATGCCACATTTAATTGCATGTGGCAACAAAAGGTGAGATATCACTTCAAATTGTAAATGGAGCCTGGAATTTTACCTTCAAGCCTTGGGCAGTGACATGATACTTTTAATATTGCAGCAACTATTTGATAGTTTGTGTTCTATGTTGCTTGAAGAATGTTTGCTGCTGAAAACAGTTGAAAGTAGTCATTTTAGCAGTTGCCAAATTGTCAAAGCTGCAGCAAGTAGGGTTCGTGTTTTCATTGAGAAATTTATTCCAGACTTTCAGAAGTCTAAGGTGCTCATATTATTCATTGCTGCACTCTCAATTGTTTATGTTTTTTTTTTTTTTTGTCTTTTGGGTGGTGTTGATTTAGTTCTTTATTTTTAATTTTTTTTATGTGTGGAGATTGAATTTCTCTTACTACTCGAAACTTTTCAACAGGATTTACTGGATAGTCTTCTGATTGGCCATGATAGAGTTGTAACCTCCCTAACTACATCTTTACATCCCTATGTTCTTTCAAAGCAAATGGAGCAGTTAGTCTTGCAGAATCTTCAGATGATAAAGGAGTTTCAGAAGGATCTTTGTGCTTTCCGCCTGCAAGATGAGGGTAGAAGTTCAGTGAAAGAGGCTCTGCTTGGTCATTTTGATGATATATTGAAGAAGGTAGTAAATTCATATATACATGTATTTTACATGAGTTATTAACATGTTTTTTCATCTAAAAAATGCTACAATGAATAATTTACTTAAGAAGGCAATTCAAGTCTTTTTAATCTAACAAAATAATTTGTTGGGCATCATTAAGATTACAATGCCGCAATTTACAATGTTAGATTTAAATGGAGATGTTTGATATAGAACTGTGAAACCAAGCAAGTTGATCTTTTGCAGGTTAGCTTGATGGCACAAGATTATAATTGTGATTTGCAAGAAAGAAATGATGATGACGACACAAGTTTGCATTCAGAAAAGATTTATGCACTTGAAGCTGCATTTAACAAAGCTCTCAAAGAAACATACAAGTATATTGGGGATGCATTTCACAAAATAGGTTTTTGGAATAGTGGTCACACATTTTCTGCTGAGTCACTGGGGAATATTACTGTGTGGAAGACTCTATTTAAATCATACGTATCGAATCTCCAGTTAGACGTCATATGTGATGCAGTATGCGAGGGAGTTGATTGTGCTGTAAGTTATATTTTCTTGTGCTGTCCTTGGAAGACAACAACTTACGTATTTTTTCAAGTTTTTTCTGTTTGGTTTAATCTTTCATCTGGTGTGATTTTCAGGGAAAGCTGCTGAACTATTGTTGTAAGAGGAACCCTCATGTTTATGTTCTAGTTGGAACACAGTTAAAGGATCTCTATTCACTAGTGGATTTAATATTGACCTTCGGGGATAGTCTTCTGCATGAATTTGTAGTCGTTCATAAAATGGTAAGTTGGTTCATCTCTAAGTCTTGAGACTTTATATTGAGTTAAATTTAGTTTGTCGAAGCTCTTTAACTAAATCAAAGTGTTGGGAGCTTCTATAAACTATGCATACAGTATTTGCTTGCTTCTCTTGATATTTTTCCCTTATGAGTTGTTTCCTCTCGCTCCTTGCCCATCGGGCCACCATAAACAAGGAAACAAATACCTCCTGTTCTTATTTACTCTTGCACTTAAGCATTTCTGACATCCCCAAATCTCTGCTAATTGTAATGACAGGTGTCTATAATAACTCATGTGCTTGCAAACATTTTTGCTTCATTATATTCCAAAGGATTTGGTATCTGTAATGAAGATCCATGGGAGGAATCTAGCCTTGATAAAACTAAAGATGCAAAAGGAACAGGTATGGGAGAGGGTGCAGGGCAGAATGATGTCAGTGATCAGATAAATGATGAAGATCAACTCCTTGGGACTTCTGAAAAGGTATGGATCCAGACTTCAAAGTTCATATAATAGTTTTAGCAATTCATTTTAAAAAAATATAATTGAAGACATGATCTATAATCTTGTTCTCCTTTATACTTCTGTAGCTGAATGATGAACAAGATGATTTAAGTGAAGTTCCAAGCAAAAATGATAAAGGTTTAGAGATGGAAGAGGATTTTGCTGCGGATACATTCAGTATTAGTGAGGAATCTGGAGATGATGGCAATGAAGATAGCCAGGATGTGCAACTGGAGTCTGCAATGGGGAAAACTGGTGTCAATAGTGATATCATTGATGAGAAACTCTGGGATAAGGATGATGAAGAAAACCCCAATAACACAAAAGAGAAATACGAGTCAGGACCTTCGGTCAAAGATAGAGATTCTAGTGGTAGAGAGCTCAGGGCCAAAGAAGATTCTGAATCTGCGATTCCTGCTGATGAAGATGGAGAGTTTAATCAAAACGAATTTGATAAGCAAGATGGTGAGAATGCAAATGAAGATGATCCTGAAAATGATGTAAATAAAGATGACATGAACTTTGACAAAGAAGAAGTTGTTGCAGATCATGCAGGCTTGAGGATTGAAGAACCAAATCAAGGATCTGAAGATGTTGAGATGGATGAACAGGAAGAAGCAGATACCATGCAAGATAGTGGTCCAGAAGAGCTTGACGAGTCTGACGAAATTAAAAAAGGTGAGGAAGAGAATAACAAGTCAATGGATGAAAATCTGGAAGACTTGGAAGCTGAGCAACTTGGAGGAAATAGTGAGACGGATGGGATGGAGAATACTAAAGAGGAGGCTAAAGAGATGGACTCGGTGGTCCCAAAAAAGGACACGCTTGAACCATCTACTCCCGATATAACCATTGATGGTCTGCGTAATGCTGAATCTGCAACACAACTAAATGGTGACTCACATGCAGCAGATTTAAGAGATGTTGCACCAGAAGCAGCAGGGGCAAAGTGGTCTAATAGCAATGACATACAGAATAACCTTGCTCCTATGAAAGGCCTGCATAATGACGTTGAGATTGAAATCACAGTGCCAGACTCATCGAAGAGTGGGAGAATAAGTGATAAACAACCACAGAGTCAGTTGCCTCAACATGATTCTTCTTCATCTCAGAGAATCGAACCAAACCCTTGTCGTAATGTTGGTGATGCACTTGATGATTGGAAAGAAAGAGTCAAACTGAGTCTTGATCTTCAGGAGAAAAAAATAGAGGCTCCACATGACATGATAGATGAGACTGCGGATGAGTTCGGATACACCTCTGAGTTTGATAAGGGAACAGCTCAGGCATTGGGACCTGCCACATTTGAACAGATAGACAAGAACATCAATGTGGAGAAACATGGTGAAGATGGTAAAACAATGGATAGAGAAGATCTTAATGAGATGGAGATTGAAAAACAGGATTCCGAAATTTTCCCTATTAGGAGTTTTCCCTCGAATCTTACAGAAAAGATTAAGCCACAGGTGGAGATCCAACACTTGGAGGAACCACAAGAGGAATCCCAAGAAATTCACAGCCATAATGAGAGTGATCTAAGCCTGTCAGAGAGTTTGGTGTCCTTGAAGAGATCATACACGGCTGAGGGCATAGATCAACTTCATAAACTTTCCTTGGTCGACGGGGAGCTAGGGAAATCTCACAATATTGAGGAATTGTCTGGTGATGTGCAAGATAATGCTACTGTTCTCTGGAGAAGATACGAATTGAGCACAACCAGGTTGTCACAGGAGTTAGCTGAGCAGCTGCGTCTGGTCATGGAACCCACTCTAGCTAGCAAGCTCCAAGGTGATTACAAGACTGGCAAAAGGATTAACATGAAGAAGGTATAACCAAAAAACAAAAAAACAAAACAAAAAAAATACATTCCAATATGACCAATTGAAAGCATGTCAGAAAGCCATTGTGGAGATGTTGCTATTGAAGCTTTGGTGACGGTAAGCCGTGCTATGTCTCAATTGGAAGTTGGTAACTTTGGCTGTTGCAAGCTTTGGGAAGAAGGCAAACATTAGATGACTCCATGAGTTTGATCAGCAGTTCACTGGAGAGGCTGGGGTTAAGGTTAGTAAGTATTCTTAAGAAAATTGTCTGAATTTACTCACGCACACAAGATTCCAAAGGCATCTGGAATTTGCTTTATTTGTTACATGTTTAGCAGTCAACAAAGTATGCATTGTTTGTGCCTTTATGTTGGGGTGACTCTAAATGCAAAAACTTTTCTTCTTTGGATACCCACTTGTACAAGTGTTAATGCATCATGCATACCTATTGAATAATAATGATAATAATAATAATAATAATAATAATAATAATAATAATAATAATAATAATAATAATAATAATAATGCATCGAGGACAGGTATTTCAATGTCTAAGATAGGTGCCTA
>JAUZSS010000016.1:2355760-2366014 GCA_035668195.1 Sarracenia psittacina
ATAATTTGAGTTAGGGTCGGGAGTTCAGTCAAGACCTTTAATGGAATCCATATCTTCATCTTTTTTTCCTTTTTTAACATCTACTTTTTCAAATCGAAACGGCTTCTCTATTGTTTGAGCAGTAAGAGCACCGGTACTGTTACTATCTTTTTTTTTTTAAATTTCAAAACATATTTTATAATCGGATTCATTCATTATGTATAACTCATCGAGTTTGGTATCTATATAAAAATTTAGATTAATCCAATATCGGTAACTAATTAATAGAATAACAGTTATTTAATAATTTTTTCTCAAAATAAATATTTTTTTTTTGAAAGGAAAACGACATATAAAAGTTGTTTCCTTTTCAAATTATTTGAAACACTCTTTTTTTTTTTTTTTCACTTTTATCCTGAAAAATCTAAACCCCTAAATGAGCTTTTTAGGCATCCCTAACAGATTTTTAGTCTCCTAATGAGATCGGAGGATTCTAAACAATTAGAACAACTATATCATCAAAATTTTAACTTTTTTCCTCTTTGAGCAAGGAATTATTGTGATTTAAAAAAAATGAATAGTTTTATAACACGATATGTTAGTATTTATGTAGTATTTTTATTTAATGATATAATGAAATATTTGAGCAAGGAATTATTGTGATTAAAAAAAAAAGATGAATAGTTTTATAACACGATATGTTAGTATTTATGTAGTATTTTTATTTAATGATATAATGAAATATTTTAAGTGGGATAATATTGAACTATATTTACTGATATGTATGTATAAATACCCCTTACTTGGGCCCAAGAAAACAACCAGAGCCCACGTGACCAAAATCTGATCCGAGCACACCAGACTAACCGAGCAGTAAAACATATTGCCGACCCATATGTGCTGATCAGCATCAGGGCTGAGCAACCTCAGAGAAGGCTCTCGAGCTCAGAGCGTGCATACACCTAGCTACGAGCGGGAAAGCGTCAAGCCTAATATTGACAAGATTGACTGGTACAATGCGCGCCAGGTCAGCTGTTATTGGTCTCAAACCCCGGTCTGTCCCATAATGCGGGCGCCATGGCACATAACCAACCAATGACGGTGGAAGAGAATATTCTCCCCGATCTCACGATCAGGATAAGAGAGAATATTTCACATGTTTTATAAAGTTATAAGGGAAATATCCCCATCCAACAAACACGTGCCTAGAGACGTCACGTGTCTACCCTTCCAACATAAGGTATATAAGCAAAGAGGTAGTCAAACTGAAAAGTACGCACTCTCATAAACCCTAACTGTCGTCTCTCTATTTTCTTCTTCTACATTCTTCTATATCGACTATCGATTGACTTAACCGTCGGAGAAGGTACGCCGAAAACCCTTCTAATCTACTACCTAACGTGTTACTCTCTTTTGTAGGCCCGCGGAGTTTGAAGTGGACAATCCCAGATTCAGACGCTATCATTTAAAATGGTAAATATTTTCATTTACCACAAATACTACACGATCACCTATATGGTAGGTACTTCATGAATTTCGTATATTTTTCCTTTCAAATAATTATTAAGTAGTCTCGGACAGACACAATGTGTTATTATTTACGTAGTACTCTTATTCAATAATATAGTAAAAAAATATTCTTAGTGAAATAATATCTGTATACCTTTATTTGTTGACTAAGTGAGAAAAAAAAAGAAAGATAACACACCTAATGTGCATCAAATATTTTTTATTTAGTAAAAATATATACTACATATTGGATTTGAACATAAATTCTCAAACTCAAACCATAGTACATATACATACATCAAAGAAAAATCAAACTAACGATTTATGTGACTCACCACAACTTACATTACTACAAAATTGGTAAAAGATCTCACTGCAAAAATTAAAAAGATCTCGGTTTTAGTAAAACACTGATTGAAAATTTTTAAAAATTTATTAATCTCGAGTTAATCGACTAACCGAGATTAATATTTATTTTTAATCTCGGTTAAGATATTAAAAACTTAGACCCGCGCTTAAAACCGAAAACCCGACCCGCTGAACACGAACACTTATTTGCAAACCCGGTAATCGGATTTCCTCACTCGCAACTATTCTGATTCATTCGTGAAACAGCCCCCTCCCTCTCGCAATCCATCAAATTCACAAACCCTAGCCCTCTCTCAACTCTCTCCCTCTCGCAACTTTCTGATTTCCTCGTCTCGCAACTCTCATTTGCAATGAAACATCGACTACAACTGAGGAGTTGGTAGTCGCGTCAATGCACACTGTGTGCGATTGAGTGTGCGAAAGTGTGTGCGATCTGGGGCAACGACGGGGTACGCCCCTAGGGCGCTTCTCTCCGATTTGTTTCTATGAAGAAATCTCATAAGGAGATAAGGGATTCCAGGACGATTGCTAGCTCAAATCCGTTTAGGGTTTTAGCATCTTTGGATTCGGAAGAAAATGTGGATTGGAACCAAGTTTCTAGTGCGCGATCGAGGGTGAGTCCAATCTAAGAATCTGAAGACGATGATGAGGAAGAGAGTTCATCCTCCGATGCTGACAACTCTGGATCTGGTGAGTCCAATCTAAACACTATTTCCTCTGCTTCTACATTTGGGATTGCTGCCGTGCGTGATACAGAGATTAGGGAGAAACATATAGGGGATAAAGTAGAGGAGACTAAGAATGCACTCCAGGTGCTCGACGGTTTGCCTAAAAAAACCTTATGTTTGTCTGATGATAGTGATGGTGTTAGAGAAGCTATGGATGATCATATATGAACCTCTAGCAATGAAGATATCCAAGTAAGAGATCCGAATCTATCTCAAATGGGGGAACTTAATCCCGCTTTTTCTTTGAGTACGACTAATTTAAGTCTTGTTGTTTGTGAGACATTTTCGGTGGTTAAGGGGGCAGATCAGGGGGTTGTTGTTAGTGAAGATAACTCAAGTGCATATTTCATGCTCGACAATATGCTTGGGGGTAGATTTTCACATTGGAAATGAGAGTAAGTTGAATGCTGATAGTAGGTTCGGGCCTAGGGATAATCAGCTTGGGGAGAAAGAGGGTTTCTTTGAACCTGCCACTAGTGTGTTAGACGAAATGCCTCAATCACTACCTGCGGAAAAAATTGAGGGTTCTGTAGCAGGGCGGGAGGGGAATATGGCAGGTATGCCATGTAACTCCAATTCATGGGAAAATATTATAGCTACCAGTGGCAAGAATTATGTCCACAATGTGTTTGATGAAAGTTCTAATGTCATTCCCTTCTCGTAAAATATATGGTTAATGATGTTCTGGGGTTGATAGTCTTCAAAGCTGACATCCAAGATCCCAACGAAAAATTGGTTTCTTGGAATGAAGTCGATGATAGTCCCTGTAACTGGATTGGTGTCAAATGCAACCCTAGATATAATAGGGTCTCTGAGCTTGTCCTGGACGGGTTTGCTCTTTCGGGACAGATAGGGAAAGCACTACTCCAGTTGCAATTTCTCCGGAAGTTGTCTTTGGCAAAAAAAATCTTACTGGGAACTTAAGCCCTGGTCTTGCCAGTCTTGAGGACCTGCGGGTTCTCGATTTAAGTGAAAAGTCTTTCTGGCTCAATAGCCGGTGATTTCTTCCAGCAGTGTGGCTCTTTACGATCAATTTCCTTGGCCAATAACAAGTTTTCGGGCCAAATTCCGGACAGTTTGAGATTATGCTCAACGCTTGCTGTAATTAACTTCTCATCCAATCAGTTTTCTGGTTCATTACCTTCTGGGATCTGGTCTTTGAAAGGGCTTAGATTGCTTGATTTGTCAAATAATCATCTGGATGGAGATATTCCAAAGGGCATTGAAGGATTGAATAACTTGAGAGCAATTAACTTGCAGAAGAATAAATTCACAGGTGCTGTTCCGGATGGAATTGGGAGTTGTTTGCTTTTGAGGTCCATTGCTTTCAGTGAGAATTCTTTCTCCGGGAGTCTTCCAAACCCATTGCAAAATCTTGCCTTGTGTAATGGTCTCAATTTACACAAAAACAAGTTTTCAGGTGTGGTTCTAGAGTGGCTTGGACAAATGAGAAGTCTAGAAACCCTGGATCTTTCAGATAATAGCTTTTCTGGATGGGTTCCAACTTCAATTGGGAATCTTCAGTCGTTGAGAGTGCTGAATATTTCCATGAATGCTTTTACTGGGAATTTGCCAGAGTCCATGATCAACTTTCAAAACCTTCTCACCGTGGATTTGAGTCAGAATTCGTTGACCGGTATCCTTCCTTCTTGGATATTAAAATTGGGAGTGCAAGAAATTTTACTTTCAGGAAATAGGTTAAGTAGGAGTATGGACAGCATTTTTTCTTCCTCACCAGTGAACTCGCACCAAAAACTTCTTGTCTTGGATTTATCCCATAATGCATTGTTGGGAAAAGTTCCATCAGCTATTGGGGATTTTAGCAGCTTGCGGGTCCTGAATTTGTATAGGAACTCACTAAAAGGTGGCATTCCAGCAAGTATTGGAGATTTAAAGGCATTGGATATTCTGGATTTAAGTGAGAATTGGTTAAATGGAAGTATTCCTTTGGAAATTGAGGGAGCTATATCTCTGAAGGAACTAAGACTAGGAAATAATTCCTTGGTGGGGACAATTCCAACTTCCATCCAAAAGTGTTCCTCACTAACGTCACTGTAAGTACTCTTTCCTCTGTTTCATATTTTCATCGCTTTGCATTTTATTTGTGGTTGTAATCTGCAAATGCACTATGTTTAGCAAATAGATAAGCTATATTCAATATCCGTAGAGTCAACTCTTCTTTTTCATCAACGAAAAGCATTTGGTTTGCGGCTTAGCTATTCTACCATTTTATTTTCATTGTCCATAACAATTTATTTGAGGTGATTTTCAGTACACGGATCCGTCAGTAATTATCGGGAGTGCATACTAAGAATGTTGTACTTGATTGAGTATATGATGGGGCGAAATGCCTAGCTCACTATTTTTCGTTAATTTTTTTGATGTTCTTAATTGGTGTTAACTGCCTTAATATCTTGGAAATGCATAATGCTCCTTGTAAAATAATCTAAAAAGCTTGATATAGATGTTGATACAATTAAATTTTAACTACTGTCATCTTCATATCTGATGTCAGTTTGAAAATTTTATTCTTTTTTTTTTTTGGGTGGGGGAGGGGGGTGGCATGTGTGGAAAGGACATGAACAAGGATAAACTTATATCTTTTTGCTTTTCTTGTTTTGGTAAAATTCTCAGGATTCTTTCCTCTCTTCTCTTCTTCTTTTGGTTCAACATTAGTTCCTCTGGCCACTTCAAAACTCTATCTCCTTTATTTGGCCGTTTACAAGTCCCTGTCCTCACTACACCACTCAACCCCTCTATTTCCTGTAACAGAACCCTTAACCTCTCTAAAACCCTTTCTCCCCTCACAGACCTCCCACCAGCCACCCTATCTAACCTCAGACCTCCGTCATCCACCCCAGAAACCAGACACTCATCATCTCGATTCACATTCCCACCTTTCCCACGAAAATGAAGCTACCCCGGCCTAGAGGAGAGAGAGAGAGAGAGAGATAGAGAGATAGAGAGAGAGAGAGAGAGAGAGGACCTGGCGCAAAGAGGGCTCAAAGGGTATAACAGAATTCAAAATTTTTTTGCAGCCCATACCTGGAGTATGGTTGGCATTTGAATCGATTGTAGCCCAATGGGCTGTTGAGTTACCCACTCTCTTCCTCGATTGTGAATAGGTCTTCTAAAGGGCCACATTCTTTTTCAACCCAACGTCCCACCTATTTCGCCAAAAATCTCTTAGAACTTTGCGTTGTGCCATGTAGACCTACCATATCCCTTCATTTACTAAGGATGTTCTCTGGCACTTTTTTGAGGTTAAAATCCCTTTCCCTCTTCGGCCAACATGTGGGCCTTCTCTTCTTCTTTTCCCTACCAACAACTACACCCGAGGACCATTAAAAATTCCATGTGCCACCGTCTTCCATAGATCCAGTTTGTTTTCTCAACTCCCCTGCCCATCTTTGAGTAGCACTCCACTATTCTAGCCCCTACTTACAATCACATCGGGACCTCATACCTCGAAGCGCCTCGTCCTACCAAAATCGTTGTTGTTATAGCACTCCTGCCACCTCTTATTTTTATGCGATCCCACCCTAAATGGTTCTTCAACTCTGTCTCTTTGTCAACTCCCAGAAAACCACCACAATGATCTCAAATGAACTTGAGAAGCTCTTTCTTCCACAGATGTATAGGAAGAACCACAATTCAAATCCACACAAAATCGGTTCCACTGGGACCTCCCACTCACACCTCTTGATTTGACTCAGCTATGACTATTCCCTAGCAGGTTTTACTTTCAGGAGTTAGAAACCCATGAAGATGAGGTTTATATGAAATGCTTGGATATTTGGTAACTCTTGAATTTGGAGGTCCTGAATCATCTGTTTTTTTTTTAACTTTTTTTTTTCAATATCATTATTGTATAGGAAATATCTTCTGTATATGAACTCGATCTCTATTTTGTGAATATTTGCCTAGAACGAAAATTGGAAATCAAAAGCATTATTGACTTGCATTAAATTTCAACCAAGTGACTGCCTCTTCTTCATTTTGAAAAACCAATTTAGGTGCTTCAAAGAAAAATAGAAGAAGCTGCAATGGCCACAAAGAGGCTAAAAGAATTGCTGGAAGCACGCAAGTCTGTATCGCGGGACCACTCAAGTATGTATTTGCATTTTACTTTTACACTGGCTTTCACAAGATGCTTGTTGGGATCCCCATTCTTATTGGACATTCTTGTCATAAATCATCCAAATAATTTTTTCAATGTAGTTTATTTGGAATTTTCATACATAAAAGCTATCTTTTCTTCATCAAATCAAGAGGTGGTGATATAATATACCTCTCCATTCTATTTTCCTGCTTTTTGATAATGTGATTTCTTCCAGTAATTGCCAATGGAAATGGAGCAAATGGTCAGGTAGACACCAATGGAAATCGATTGCAATGATGACTAGCATTAATGATTAACACCATATCAGTTCATATTCTTCAGTGAATTTTTGTTAATTTTTGGTGGACTGCCAAACTGGAAATTTACCTCTTGTTCTTGTTTTACTTTTTAAATGTTTCTTATGGTTTATGAAGTGTTCTTTTTTCCTCTCCTCCCTCTTTCCCTAGTATGGTGGTCAAAGGAGTTGTTTGTAAGAAAAATTTGGCTCATCGGAGGATGACATCAAGAATAGAGAAACCTTGGTTGTTGATCCTTGGTGGGGCTCTTGAGTACCAGCGAGTTTTTAATCTCCTGTCAAGTTTTGATACACTGTTGCAGCAGGTTGTTATCATTGACCTCTTCTTATAATCTAGTTTGGTACATCTACCTTGGATTTATTTTGGGATTTGATCTGAACCACTCGCCAGCGTACATTGCTGGTTTATAAAAGTTAGTTTTATTTTTTTTCCTTTTCTTGATGATTTTTGCGGGTTTTACACTCTTTCCTTTTGTTATTGATTTTTTTGGGTTTTACCCTCTCATCTAGGAAATGGATCATTTAAAGATGGCCGTTGCAAAAATAGATGTGCACCAACCTGATGTCCTTTTGGTGGAGAAATCAGTTTCTCGATTCACACAAGAGTACCTACTTGCAAAAGACATATCACTTGTTCTCAATATCAAGCGACCACTTTTGGAGCGCATAGCCCGCTGCACTGGTGCTCAGATTGTACCTTCAATTGACCATCTATCCTCGCAGAAGTTGGGATATTGTGACATGTTCCATGTGGAAAGATTTCTAGAAGAGCATGGCACTGCTGGGCAGGGCGGGAAAAAGTTGGTGAAGACATTGATGTATTTTGAAGGGTGCCCAAAGCCACTGGGATGCACTGTAAGTATTAGGAAACTAATTGGAGGAACACGGGTTCTTTTATCATATTGGATCAATTCAGTGTTATATTTAATAGGTTTTTTGAACAGCACATATGTTACTCAAAATCACGTGGATGGAGGAGTTCCTTTGTCTCCTTGGAGAGTAGAGTTGAGAGCTTGGTGTGGAAATTAAGCTTGAGAGACCTCCTATTTATAGGAAAAAATATAAGTTTTTTTTAAATAGCCTTTGGCCGGGCCTGTTGGGTTACCGTTGGTACCGGGCCGGGCCACAGGACTAGGGGAGCGGCCCAGGCCCATTCCTAGAGGTACCGGCCGGGCTCGGGCTACTACCAGACCAAGCCAGGCCGTCATAGTGGCAGACCTCGGGCCCGGGTCACCTTGGGCCCTTTTTACACTCCTACTCCTAGCTATGAAAATAGTTTTCCTAAAGCTTTTATTGTGTGATTGTGGAGATCTTAGTGGGGTCCATAGGATAGTGGTTGCATCTTTCTGTTGGCAGACAATCTTGTTGAACTTTTCAAGTACTGTAGGGATGATTGGTACACCCATGAAAATGAAATTGACTCGGATCTTCTAATTTCTGTTTATTTCAGATTCTACTCAGAGGTGCCAATGGGGATGAGTTGAAGAAAGTGAAGCATGTGGTCCAGTATGGAGTTTTTGCAGCTTATCACTTGGCTCTGGAAACATCCTTTCTTGCCGATGAAGGAGCCTCTCTGCCTGAACTACCATTCAACTCCCCAATAACTGTGGCACTTCCGGATAAGCCCTCAAGTATTGACAGGTCTATATCAATGATACCTGGTTTTACCATCACTGCCAATGAAAAAACTGAGAGACCTCAACCTTTTGTGGAGCCTCGGAGGGTCAACAGTGTCCCTGTTTCAAATATGGTTTCCTCGATCGCCAGTACTTCCTTTCGCAAAATGGATAATGCACCTAGTTTACCCTTTCAAAACGCAAAACCCACTTCAAGCTTTGTCAACTCCACTGGTTCCTTCTCTATTCCCTCATCGGGGCAAGGCTTTGCAAACTCTTACCACAGTGAGTCCGCTTCTTGTCATGTACCCCAGGAGAAAAGTGCATTGGTTTCCGAACAGTCTTCAGAGGCAAGAACTTCTGCAGCCAACAGTGGCCGTGATGTCATTGGTAATGAACTCATTCCTAGTGGTTTTGGGGCTCCTGAGACAGTGGGATCAGGTGTTCCTGCTGACTATTATCAAAATGAATCCAATGTAGTGGGTATATATCGCTTAGGTAGTTTCTTTGAACCTGCCACCAGTGTGTTAGACGAAATGCCTCAATCACTACCTGCGGCAAAAATTGAGGGTCCTGTAGCAGGACAGGAGGGGAATATGGCAGGTATGCCATGTGGCTCCAATTCAAATTGTACTGTAAGATGTTTATTGTGTCTATTTTAATTAACTTGTAAGTTTTATTGTGATTATAAAATTAAAATGTCTTCGCATTTCAAATTTTGTGTATTCAAATTTCTAATTCTTTTATGAATGTTGATTTTTAAGTATATTTTTTATCTTAATCTGATTGTATTGGGCATTACCATTCAATAATGCAGGTAGTATAAACATATAAAAAATATTTTTATATAATATTATTTTTTTAAAAAGAATTATATTTTTTATCTTGGTCTAAAACCGAGCTTAAAAGTACCCTCCTCTGTACAGAACTTGGTTTTTGACTGTGATGGATTATATAAGATCTCTGTTAAAACCGAGATTAAAAGTACTCTATTTTAGAAAGATCTCAGTTATGGATTATATGAGATAACGGTTTTTAACGGTGATTAAAGATTTTTAATCACGATTCTATAGCCTTTTGATCTCGGTTGATGGAGATGAAAGATAACTTATTTTAAATATCGGTACCAAAGATCTCGGCTTCAAAGTCGAGATCTTTATTAAAAGATCGCGGTTTCGCTGAGATCTTTTAAGATTTTTGTAGTAGTGGAAGCACCACGAAAGATGGGATCCATCAGAAAACATAGAGGAAGTACCAGAGGTAGATAGGCCTCTAGCTAGCCAAAGGAAGCCATCAGGTAGATCAACCCTAGAAACTCCAGCTCAAGACTATAAAGCACATGCCAACCCCCTCTATTAGCAAAGCGAAAGGAGCCAGAGAGACCGGCAAGAGCACTGTAGGCCATCCCAAAGAGACGCTCTGTAACAACCCGACCCTTCACACGGCAACGATATTGTCCGCTTTGGGAATAGACCCTCACGGTTTTGCATTTCCCAGGGAGTCACCCATCCCAAATTGCTCCCAGTCAAGCACGCTTAACTGTGGAGTTCTTATGAGATTTGGACCACCAGGTAAAAGGCCTCGTTGTGTGTAAGGATGCAGGTTTTTTCCTTTAATAACTCAGGACTCCCTCTC
>JAUZSS010000016.1:2513540-2523832 GCA_035668195.1 Sarracenia psittacina
GAATCAGGCCTTAGCCAACAGACACGAATTACATCCATTTGATAGGTAAGAGCTTATTCCATACTCTTCTTTACGGTGCATTTGTAGTAGTACATTGTACATTGTGTTTAACCATGTTCTTCAACTACATACCAGGGCTCATGGCTTGTACGAAGTAGTGACGGCAGTTCGGCAAGGAAGAGGTCGAAACCGACACAGGGTGAACCTTCACCAGAGGACATGTGATTGCGGTAAACCGGAGATATACCATTTCCCTTGCTCACACATGCTTGCGGTTACTGCAGAGGCGGGTGTAGATCCCTTCTTCTTGGTTGCAACGGAGTTATCACTGGAATCGCATTTACAGGTTTGGGAAACAAAAATGCAACCCATGCCGCACGAAGATTATTGGCCAAACCTCAGCCCAAGTTGCCCAAAGGTGATACCGCATCCCAACCGGGTCAGGCCAGCAAAGTCCGGACGTCCTCACAATAGCCGAATCCACAACGAGATGGATATGTCGAGGCAACGAATGACGAACCATTGTGGGCTTTGCCAACAAACAGGTCATGACAGGCGTACATGCCCGAACAGGCCACGCTAAATTGATGGATTACATATGTTTTATATTTTATCCCTTATCGGTGTTCCCTTCTAGAGAATTTAAGTTAGTGTAACGGCGCAAGATTATGTTGTAGAGTTAATTGTATTGTAATCTGTCCCTTATTGAATGTTATTTGGTAAATCAGTATTCCAAACTCTTGGTAATCAATCTTTTCTTTTCTGGGAAAAAGCTTCAATCACTACTCTTCAAAAGCGCATGTCTTTTTGGATTGAAAAGCTGTCTTTTTCCCCGATAATAAATATATGTACAGTACAGTGGACATTGAATGTTCAATAGTAACCGCTCGGATGTGGAATTGTACTGTAGCTCAAGCCTATATCAATATTTGAATTGTAGTTTTACTCTGTTGAAATTGGTGTTAACATTTTCTATGACTAAGAATGAATATTGATTTTAGTAAGAATTGATTAGGTCTCTTTTTCTTATATACAATTATATGTAACCTAACGGTTTTATCCTGCCTTCATAGCGCTCATGGCATTCAACGGAGAAATATTTAAGATATTCTCATGGCTTCCAGCATATTCCATATTCAAGTTTGCTTACGTCTGCAAATCATGTAATATGTTTACATCAGACGACTTCTTTATCAAAGCTCAATGCGAAAACATGCTTTCAATGAAAGAGTTTGGTTTCTTTATTCAGCCAAACTCGTGCCAAAGATACTGCGACAAACTTGAATTCCATACGATTGGTCATGGAGTGGAACATTGCTGCGGTGTGCCACCCAAGTCGCTTGAGTTCATAAATCCTACCGCGAGATTGCTCACTTCATGGAATGGATTGTTGTGTTGTAGAAACATAACCCATATGCCCACTGAGTTACTTATTTGCAACCCGACAACCCAACGATGGATTTCGATTCCTACCCCGGTTAGCCTCAAAGGCACGAACAGTGAGTTCAGAATTGTTTTGCCTCATTGCAGTACTACCCTATCTGAATTGGTTCCATATGATTACTTATTGTTGTCCATTGAAGGAATAGAACATTGGTCCTCAGACATTATATCCAAAGTTTACTTACTCCACAAAGGGGTATGGAAAGAAAGAGGCCTAATCAATCTTGGTCCCAGAGACATTAATTTCGACTCTCTTGCATATCTTCATGGCACTCTACACTTCCTATCGAGCTGGTTTCCTTGTTATGCCAGAGGAAGTCGTTTTTATTGGCCTTACGTTGTTGCATATAATATCGAGACAAATGCGTCGAGGTATTTGAAAGTGCCGAAAACTGCGAGAAGAGGCTTAGCTGATCCAAGCTGCAAGATGGGTGTGTTCGATTGGAAAGAGAGAAGTACCATCTGCTTAGTGAAGCTACTCAAGGGGGTGTTTACTATTTGGATATTAAGCGACTATGTGTCTGAAAGATGGTATAAGGTTATGAAAGTTCGGGTACGAGCGATGGGCATGGTTGAGCATAATCCTAGAGTGGCTGGGTTTACAGTACTCAATGGCCATTCATTGCTTGTTGCAACAGACAAAAGAGTGTACCAATACGACTTGGCTAATGATTGGAGAGTAAGAAGAGCAAAGCGATTATGTCGGCATGGATGTGGTGACAATGTGTTACTTCATTCATATTCTAGCACTCTCCGTTCATGTGGAGATAGGTCAATACCCTATCCAATTTAAATTTGTGGTTTGTTTACGTATAATGTACTTTGTATCGCCAATGCATATTCAATGGATTGTTGTGTTGCAGTGCTTCAATGTCTAGCAAATTATTCAGAAAAGAGTGTTTAGCAAATTATGGAAATAGAAATTACTTCAACGTTGTTGGAAATGTTCAAAGTCTATTTTATTTCGTATGCTCTTTAAATCATTTACTTATTTTGATACATTTTTACATCTATGTGTTCATCCCGGCTAAATTCTATAATCAATCAGCTACGGGGTACAGACAGTACGTTATGAGGACCTTCGGGACGAATAAGGAGGAAAAATTGAGGAGGAAACATTACATTTCGTTTCATAAGGAAAGAGCCGCTTACATTAACAAACGTAACCGTTTCGTACCAATATTTTCTTCACGGACGTGGCCGCTCGAGTTCAATAGGGAACTGCGCTACCGAGAAATTACTGGAAGACGCAAACCCGGATTTTCCACAATAGAAAGGTTTAATTGGTGGCGATTAGTGGATCCCAAAGTTGCTGATTCCATTGCATGGCCCACAAACAGAGATGACGTCAGCTATAACCCTCGACCACCGACTGCGTAGTCACTCAGCACAGGGGGCAAAAGCACATATCAAACTACAGTATTATTAATCTGCTCAGTAGTGCATTTTGAATGTGGTTGTTTTAATTTACCAGCGTTTTCCTTTAGCAATTACTAAAACTGTTGAAAAATCCTATGGTACAATGAATTTCTTATTCGTACCCTTTTTGAATTTGTTCTATTGTTAATGTCAATATACTAGATGCATCATTCAACAATGTCGACTTCATTGATCTCAATGAACAAAAAGATGATGAAAAAGAATGTCAATGTCGATTACATTATATATATATATATATATGAGTATAATAATCTTTATAATTTTTAAAAAGATTACATCTATTATTAAAATAATTAAAGTCAAATAAAAGATTAAATCCTAAATAATGTTAAAAAATATGGTACGATTAAGAATGAAAATTTGAATAACTATTTTCTTAACACAATAAATACACATAATTCTCATTACTCAATTATTTCATTTTAACTAGAAATAATTTCAAAAATTTTTCGTTACAGAATTTTATCATACATAATACAAAATTAATTTTATATTACTTTTTAATTAATTCCACTATATAACTAGTGCATTCTATTTTCATCAACAATTAAACATTCATCTTTTCTATTTATTTCATCATTCATATAACCACCATTTTCCAATTGTATTTATATTCTATTTATAATTCCACTGTATGTAAAAGAACTCCAAAAAAGGATTTATCCCATCATGGAATGTGTTGCAAATGAAGAGGTAGTATATCAACATATTAGGGCTATTGCCAAAAAATTGTTAAACTTTTAGCATTACCTACACTTATCAATTTTCAAGGCGGTCTAAACAGCAAAATCCATCAACATTAGGAGGTAAAAGGGAGTTAAAAGTGAAACCGAGCAAGAAGAAAATTAGATTAAAACTTTAATAACTTTAAAAAGTACAACTTATATATAAAAGTGAATCTAATTCCTTTGAAATAAATTCAAATGATATGCATACAAGGGCAACCATCCATATATCCCTACACTAACTTAACAACCACATAAAAGACACGATCAGTGATAAAAATCTGAGGAGAGATACTTGTGAATTTTTTTTGTTTTTTTTTTTTTAATACCAATTTCACAGGAACAGATTCAACTATCTGGTTAATGATAAATTTTTCAGAAGTGGGCCAAGGATAAAATAAAAATACCCACAGTCCCTGATAAAACACTGAAACTGAATGTGGTCAGGAGGAAAGAATAAAACCACAAGTAAATATATGGGTAAAATTGGAATTGTATAAACAAAACCTAACATGGTATCCCGATTTAAATAGAGTGGGTTTATATCATTATCATCAAGGTTGGAAGTTGGAACTCCTTCCTACCTTGACAAGAAAGAGATTCTCATGCTGCCGTGCCATTCAACCGTCTCTGAAGCTCCTCAACAAGTCTATCTCTAGGGATTTCCTCTTCTTTAGCGGCCTCGACATCTTTCAATTTCACAATCCCATCATTCACTTCACGCTCACCCACAATTACCATCCAAGGGATCCTCGATGATTTCGCACGCTCAATGTGCTTCATCACTCTTTTATTTACCATGAATTCTGCATTCAGCCCGCTACTCCACAGTTCACTTACCACCTCTGCAGCAAGAGGTACGTCACGCACAAGAATAGCCACATACACTTGAGTTTCAGTAGCTCGGATAGCCTGATTTCGGTCTTTCTGAAGCTGCTCCATTATAGTAAATACTCGCTCAATGCCTAGACTTACACCAACTGCAGGAACCTGTTTTGTACCAAACATCCCTATAAGGTTGTCATAGCGTCCACCAGCAGCAATTGAACCAACCTGTGTAGCCCCCTTAAAAACAGCCTCAAATATGACTCCAGTATAGTAATCGAGGCCTCTAGCAAGACTCAAATCAAGAATTACTTTGTCAATACACTTCGATTTCTCAAGCGCTTTAAATAAAATCTCCAGTTCATTCAGTGCAACAAGAGATCCCTTGTTTTCTAAGAACTGGCTCCCTTCCTGTTTAAGCTTAGACAGGAGTTCCAAGGGGGGACCCCTTTCCTTCACAAAAGTGCCAATTTTATCAGCTGTCTCAACAGTCAAGCCCTTCTCTTCCACCATTTCTTTTCTAATTTGCTCAAATGATTGCTTGTCCAACTTGTCAATACTGGAACAGATAGTTCTGAATTTTTCAGGTGGTACTCCACAAATATCTAGCATGCCATCCAGTAGCTTCCGATGATTCAATTTCACCTCATAATCACCTATACTTAGCTCATCCAGCAGTTCAGTCATAACCTTTACGACCTCAAAGTCTGGCTCCATTGTTTCATATTGACCAGCAATATCAAAGTCGCACTGATAGAATTCACGGTATCTTCCCTTAGATGGGTTATCCCTTCTATAAACCGTAGCTATTTGACGCCTTCTGAATGATGTAATACCATTCATAGCCACATATCTAGCAAATGGAACTGTTAAGTCATATCGCAACGAACATAGCTCACCACCCTGGTCAGCAAGATCATAAATCAACTTTGAATCTTCCCCATATTTTCCCATTAAAGTTTCTCTCAATTCAAAAACAGGAGTATACAGGGCCATGGCACCATGTCTCTTGAAAACGCGCTCTATAATTGAAAATGCTTTCTCCCTTGTGGCCGCCTGTTCTTTTGCACAATCACGAGTACCCTTTGCAATCTTGGGAAGCCTTCTACTTTCATTGCTTTCCACAATCTCTTTCACTTTCTTCAACAAGCTGTGAAAACCCGGGTGCTTTGGATCCAAGAGTGAATAAATAGCCTGCACCCATTTCTCCAGACGGGCCGAAGGATCAACGGCCCCACCTACCAGACTCTGCAACCTATCCTTAAGAAACTGCAATAAAACAGCAGTCCCTTTTCCTAAAATTTTCTCTCTTTTCAGTCTTCTTCTCTGCTTTTGCACTTTCTCCATTCATTTCCACCCCTGAAAACACATCGCCACTAAGTTTTTCTATGAGTTCACTCCCCTCAAGTGAAACAAACGAGGTTAATGCTTCCCAGGACACAATTTTCCTCACCATTACTGATAAAACATTAAGCTGATGAAAGAACTCAATGTAATGCTCTCTAAAACATGCTTGCGAAGAGGACATGAACAAATCCCCCAAACTATCAACCATAGGGCATTCCCTGTTGAGCATTTCCATCAAACTAGACCGGATATCATCATTAGGCATTGCATCAATATTAAGTTTCGCACGAGACCAGCTACCCTTGCCCAAATACCAAAGGGCCTGAGATAGAGATGACAAGGTTGACGCCAAAGCCTTGCAAGTTCCACCAGTAGCAAAGCCCCCCTTCCCTGTCACGAAGGTAGAGATGAGGTGGTTCTGCAACAGCTCCATACAATGTATATTCTCCTTTTTTTTTTACTTTTGGGTTTATTTTGATATTAAATAACTAAATTTTTTTTTAAAAAAACTAAGTAGTAGTATTAAAAAAAACTTGACTTGTGAACTTATTTTGATTTATTTTCTTATTTTTTGAACTTCAATGCACTATTTTAGTATTTTCTTATTTATTATATTGAATAAATAAACCAATATTTGAATTTAAGGTCCAGCCAAATGAACACTAAGCCTAAATTAAAACAAAATAAGATTTACAATCATGTTAAAATTTAAATTAAAATTGAGCGCCCGCTCAAGGAGATTGAGGAACTACCTTTCTTCGCGGTTCTCAAGAAACCTCTGGAGCGACTTTCTCCTAGCTATTGGTAGATCTGCACCCAAGAAAATACAGTATTATTGGCTACTTTCTAACGTTCATGCTTATATTGATGAATAATTATTCTTGAACGATGGACGCACAAAAGTAAACATATGTAAATGAAATAACCCCAAATCAACTGGACCGACCTCCGTTAAGGGTATTCAGAATCTGATTTTGATCGCTAGAATACACTACAAGTATAAAAACGATATGTTTTAGGAACAAAAACATAGGAATACTGGTCATTAGAAGAAAAATATTAAATCCGTTGTCCAAAAAGAATAAGTCCACATTGAAAATGTGCATCATTTTAAAAGACTTTTCGCAGAGAAAAAAACAATACACAGACTTTTGGAAGTGGATAACAATTTTGTGCCATCCAAAAAATAAATGTGGAATATTTCTGCTGGACACTGGTAAAAATAAAGGTTAACATGAACAATATAACCACCTTAATGGAAGCATCATGGAAGACACGTACCAATGAAGACACAAGAAGCAGAACATTTATTTTTGAAAGCTCCTCCTATTCTCCCCATTCCCATGCCCTTTTCCCCCTATCCACAATTTCTCAAACATTCTCTTCGACCTCGACGGCAGCAACTGGATACCATTTGCTCTGTTTTTGCTACCCTTATTCTTGATCAACTCTCCATAATCTGAATGTATGGATGATAATTACCAATATTTTCAATTTTCAGTTTTCAGTTTTCAGTTTTCAACAGTTACATTGGGTAGAGATGGAGACAAATGGGCAGCGGCAAATTATAAGCATGACAAAATAATGCTTCAAGAGATAAGGCAGCAGTAAGTTACAGCCACATGGATCCAGGTACCATTACTACCAAAAATCTAACAGAGAATGTGTGGTTAAAAAGAGAAGTCAGCACTTCAATGGCCAATAGCATGCTACGGTTGAACAAAATAAAAGAAAATTCGAAAAAAAAGAAAGAAAGGACAGAACAGCACCAAAACTGGAATGGGTCTTCAATCTGGGGGAAGCAATACCAGAAAACGAAGATAAAAATTAGTTGTTCAAAGTACAAAGGCAATAGGATAGGTATACGTCGTAATCCATCTCTTCTCAGTGGTTAAGCTAAATCATTTGCTTTGTTATTTATACTAAACACGTGTAATCTTCATGAAGATAAGCTATTTACGAAGAACAGAAAATGACATTCTTCAATAAGAATTGAAAAAATAGAAATAGTGTTACTAATCAAGCCACTCAGAACCAAATGAGTTACTTATTCCATGCAATGCAAGAGGTCACAAATTAGGTTGTTTGTAACGATGAAAAGATCTTTTATGTTACGTAAATTTATGAAAACATGATATTTTATTTAAAGGTCAGTAATGTTAGAACTTAGAAGACGACTGTCGATATCTGATTCAGATACCTACGGTCGGTGTGTCTTTGAAAGCTCGGACGGAAAGAATAAACAGACCCCTCGAGAGCTACTTAAGAAACTTTAGTGCAAACCAGAAGGACTTGAACTGTTGAATGTTGCCCAGTGAGGTTAGGATCTTTTACACAGTTGGATTGGAGCATGAGATTCGTCCAAACCATCGGTAAAGTTTGTAAGACCGTGAGTGATACTGCACGGGAATGAATGGGGGGAAAAAGCATGTTGTAACAATGGAGAATTCTGGGAATATTTCATTCTTACCGGGTTGGTACCCAAAAAAAAAAGACTTTGTTTGAATTCTTGAAACAGAACAAAAGAAATTTAATTGAAAATTAAGTTGAATGAATAAATGGATAATGCCTTATGGCTCTAATTAATTCTAGGGGAAAAAAAGCAACGAACTTATGTTCTTAATAACTTGATTATTTTTAGATAATTGTAGATAGAAACAACGGTTGTAAGGAGTTCTATTAAAATCAAGAATATAAGCTTGCCTACCATCCACAGTGAAAAGAAAACCTGAAAAATGATTTGCATGTAGTGATGAACAAGAGATCAATAAAATTAAATAATGGTAAAAAATGACGTGATAGGGAGGTAAAACGGCGTAATCAAGAAACAAAACGCAGTGTGTAAGTATTTTGCACCAGGCAAGAGTAAAGAGTTTGCGGGTAGACTCGTACCAATGGCTTCACTCTGGCACGACAACATACCAAGTAATAACCCAAGATATCAAGTGCAAAGATATGTTAATCCCCTATTGGGAGCAGGACCTATGGATCCACTTGAACCTACGGATCCGATTGGGATCGCTAGGAAGATAAATGGAATGAACACTAGAGTTAGGTTATTTCAAAGTTGCGTGGCTAAACCACCTCAAGACTGAGGAAGGTTTGACCATTCTGACATCTTGAAGTACATACCATGGGGACATTGATGCATCGCAACTACCAAATGATACAAGCACCAAAATAGCCACGAAGCAAAGGTCAAATCTTGGAGAAGTCGAACTAAGGGAGACGATATAAGCCATGTGATACATGCCAGCTCTCTCCCTCCCTCGATTTAGCCTATATAAAGGATGCTTGTCACTTATTACATATTATAACCAATACAATTGCCTTCTCACCATTATTGCCATCCATGTCTTTCCCTAAAGTCGTTGACTCTCACCTCCCTCCACTTCTGATGACTCCTGAGCTAAGTCGAGTGCCTTATTCTCCCATACACTCCGTCAGCCCATACATCATCCACAGAGATCTACCAGACTTACTACCACAGTTTATTCATCGTGTTATCGAGCTGGCATGTTCATTGAAAGTTTGTACTTTGACAACAAATTTTTACCACTATTAGGTAGAGTCCATACCCAAGGTAGTAGCCAAGAAAGTTTTGTTCTTTGTACTAACAAGTCATTTGAAGAGTCAACACCAAAAAGGGAATAAAGATTGATATATTGTGACAAAAAAGTGTCATTCTTTGGCTAAGTGTCACAGATTTCTTGTCAGAACCAAGCAAACTATCTAACAACTAGTGGAATATGATGTCAATAACGCTAGGATGACCAAACTAATCAACCAAATGATGTACCACAGGTCCATAATCATAACATCGAATATAAGTTGAATTCATGTGGAACCCATTACATCAATGCTTGTGATTGTGCCACATAATTTTAAAGTACAATAACTTGGTCACCACAGCTGCACATGTAGATCTACCTAATAACATTACAAAGTTTGCTCAAGAAAACAACTTACAAGCATTATATTTAAACTGAATGTCTCCGCCTAGGAACTGAACAAGAGATAATTACACTAAAATATGAGAGGCAAACTCCTCATCTGAAAATCTTGTGTCCCGTACATGGCAAGCAGCATAAATTACCACCTCCTTTCTTGCACTTCTTATTTCTATAGTTATAGACTTATAGTATTAATTTTTAATGTAGCTAAAAATAACATAATCATTTCAAGACAAAGCGATTGAAGTTAATGAGTCAACGAATTATTTATATAATTAATGAGTTATTATGGCATGTTTAATATATATAAAAAAATGACAAAGGAGTGGACAATCAACGTCCTTTACTTGCAAGTTGCAATGAATCATGAACTTCTAGCTCCCAATTTTTTATTATTTGGCTGGAGTCACCAAAAACGGTTTTAAACCTTTAAATTAAGGCATACAGAAACTGTCAAATGAATGTGTTACTGAGAATTTGTCAAGCCTAAAACTCATATAATGGATGCTGAGTAGTAAAATGGTTACTAAGTACTAAGTGATATGACAACTCTTTTACC
>JAUZSS010000017.1:114121-124702 GCA_035668195.1 Sarracenia psittacina
ACAACTAAAAATAGCGTTAATCGCCTTACTATTGCAGCCAATGTCTGCCCCAGGTGCCCCAAATTCCATTCCGAAGTCAAAAAAACCTAAACTTTCCTGATTTAGACAGAGTGAATCGTATTTCACAACAATGACACTGTATAGGCTTTATACTTCCATAAAAAAATGGAACGTTAAAGGGCATCCTGCGTACAATTGCAGCCTGTGTTTGCCGCAAATACCATCACTAAAATTATAAATACTTATAAAATTCAATATTTTTGACTTTCAAGAATTGAACATATTAAAAATAAAACCCGATTTTAAGTTTGCAACTAGTTTACATGTGTGTATATGTTTAAAAATATATTAAATTACATAGCTTTGACTTTTAATCTATCTTTACCATTTCTTGCTCTCGTGAGCCAGCAATATCACCATAGATCCTCTTCCAAATGTAGCATAGACATAGATAACATGCCAACCCGTCTTTGGATTTAACATTAAGTTCTCTGAATCTCCTTATAGTTGGATGTGCCCATGAATCAACAAGAAATGATTATTGTCGCTACCAATTTAGCCTTGTTAGTTAAATTACAATGTTAAATTGATAGTGAGAACAAGAATTAGAACAAGAATTAGATCAAGAAGATAGAAGAAAAGATGACATAGGGATAGATAATGTCACAACCCAACCGGTGACTAATATAAAACCCAACAACAGTCTCAAACGTAAGCATGGTATAGATACATCAAAACTAAACCATACAGCGGAATAAACATGGCCTTATGACCTTACAACCCAACAGTATAAATCTTTTACAAGCTAGCCTCAAGCTAAACAGAAATATACAACAACATAATCTTTTTATTACAATCGATAACAAACAAAAAAAAAAGGAGCAGAGAAGAACTAGTTATCCCGGTTATGCCACACGATCATCTCCAAACTTGAAAAGATTAGATTTCAACAACATGAGGCAAGACTCGTAGGATATACACTAACAGTAAATAAAATGCATGACATGGGAGGCGGGCATGTGAATACCACTACACCCTCTAGGATGGGAAAACTGTTTCCATGGTTTGCCAAAAATCCGTATTCACATGACTCAAGTTTTTAAAAACGTTTCTTAAAACACGTTTCAAAATACCTTTCCTTTTTCCCTTCAAAACCGTTTTCAACCATCTTAAAATAGTTCTTATACCTTTATCAGGTTATACGCCCCAAGGGGTACACACACGGTTGACTCACACACACCGGGCCAACACAATATACTGGTCTACACACGGACACCAGTAGGGTTACACATGCCACACAGGCTACATATCAACCCACTGGCCGTACTCACTTGATGTACTCACTGACACACATCGACCTCATGGGCTCTGCACGCCCCTCGGGCTGTATACTCAAGTTGCCACTCGGGTTTCAAATAGTGATATATCGTCACCTAGATTAGTATCATCACCAAACACGATGTCACCTAGACAAACGTCTAATGACGTCACCTAGAACAGCTTCACATGCCGTCACCTAGACTAACATGGTCACACACAGTGATACACTGTCACCTAAACAAGTGTCTTCGCAATAACGCTATCACCTATACTAGTGTCCGATACCGTCACGTAGTAGTGTATTATTCTTATGATTTAGGGTTAATCTTGTACAGATGATTTAGATTTGGTTTTATGTTCAATGGTTGTTTATGAGATACTCCCATTGGATATTAGTAGTGTATTATTCTTATGATTTCGGGGCGTTACATAGGTTCCACTCAAACTCGCCCCAAACGTTCCCAACCGAGGTACAACATAACCAAACTTTCTAGGTTCATCGAACCTCACCAATAACATCAACTCGTGACATATATATAAAAAAAGGTTTATAAAATAATCGGACTAGATCACTACAGGTAATGTATAAAAAGGGTGCAATAGTGGAAATAATATCTTAGAATTGAAGTGAAATGGTAAGAGGGGGAGAAAAAGATGGAGGAAAGTTCTAAAAAGAGAGGGGGATAACAGAAAAATGAGGGAGAAGGATAAGAGAGAGGGAGTTATTTTAATTTTTTCCTCATCATTCTTTAGGAGTCCAATTCGTTTTTCAGAAGTTACACATGTATCGACTTTTGATTATCTTAAGATTGGATGTGGTGTGAAGAACATCTGATGAAAATGAATGGCAATCATGATTCCATTCAATTCCAACACTTAACAGGGAAACATAGGCCAATAGTGCTCTATTTAATGTCTCCTCCTAGACATTACTTCGTTTAATTGGGCTATACCATTTTGACAAGAACCTTCCACATAAATAGATTCTCTTTATGGGTACCCTAATATGACATACATTATTCGGCATAGTGTTAACTCATTATGTGGTATAATCATACAGATGATTACTATATATATGATAGTTACCAATGCCATTTACTAATATTGTTCATATTTGTGCACGCTGGAAGGAATAAACTTCGTAAGATGAATCATATATTGTATATGGTAGAAGTTTTTGTTTTTTTGACATTGACCTAGGATAGAGAGAATGGACATTGTTATTGTGATTTCTACATGTGATACATAAATATAAAAAATTACTTTCCCTCTAGTGAAGTAAAATGGTACGTAGTGTGTTCAGTAAAATGAATGCATTACTCCCTCTTTTTTCAGTGGACATGGTCAAAAGTTTGACTACTGATGAAACTTGAGATGTAAGATCAAACTGTGTCTCCTTTTAGCTTTTTTTCCAAGCATGTTTGTTATTTTTATTGCTTTCTTTCTTTCTTCATTTCCATGGAGGCAACTATGTCAAGAATAACAAATAGGTAGACTTTTTTGTCCTGCTTAAGGTGGCATTCTTACATGGAGGGCTAGCCATTGAGCTTTTGACGATTAATGACGTAATATACAAGAGATAGGGGATACCATCCAAGTAATGCACATGCAAATGTGACATAGAATTAGTTTCTTATCCCTTGCCTCATTTTCTGATGCATAGATAGTTTACGGCGTAAAAATATTTTCTCCCTAACAATGAGTTCATATTTTTAGTAAGAGGTGTGTTCAATAGCTTGATATATTGTTAGGTCCATTTCCTAAAAACACTTAAACTTTTAGGATAATTGGTGACTTAATATGGTATCAGAGTTTTGGTTCCACAACGTCTTAGGTTCAAGTCTCGTAATATGTGTTTTCATGTTATATTTGTTGTTGTGCACTATATGTTGGTGCACCTATTTAGTTCAATTTGTTTGCCTCTTCACGTGCGAAATATGGTTGCACGTGACGGGGCATGTTGAATAACTTGATATATATTGTTGAGCTATTTTTCTAAAAGTTTAAGCTTTTAAGACAATTGTGACTTAACTCAGAGATTGATACTACAGTGGCGGGAAGAAGTGCACTTGATTTAAAGGTTGTGTGTGTTCTATTGGCCATTTCACTAGCACACAAAAGTTTGCAAATTTGTGATGCAATAACATAAATTCAAGGAGGTTTTTTTAGCATATGATATTTAGGGTGTAGAGTACACGAAAATATTCTTCATAGTTTGAGCAGTATCTCTATTTTGATAATTAAGAGAGGGGACACACATTTTTCCTTAACTTGTATTCTTGTTTACGTTCTTGTTCTTATTATTCTTTTTTCTTAATTTTTTTTGGTATCATTCTGCACTACAACCTTGTATTATAGAAATATGGTGAGAATCTATTATATCGAACTAAAGCATGGATTTTGTGCTTATATCAACACTGCGGGGTGGTGGCATGATCAGATTATGCCACTACATATCTTATTAATTCACTAAAAAATTCTTTATTTTGAGCTTTCATGCAATACTTATGAGTTCTTTATGCTCCTTCATTATCGATGTTATCTCCTACTTGTTGTAATGGGACCATACCAATAATGATCTTCTCTCCATTCTTCCTATTTGGGCGGGGAAGGCAATTTTTTTTCCCGCATGTAAACGTCCAAAATATTTGGCATGTAATTCTTAATCCTTCATAAATATCCTGTGTCCTGTTTGTTTGATTAATGGTAAGAGTTCCCTTATATAAAGTATATCTTGTTTAAAATCACATGTTTTGTAAAGTACATGCTTTTCTTCATTCACTTTTGGCGTTTATGTTACTCCTCGAGCTCTTTTAATTTGTTCTCTATTCTTTGATGGGTATCCTTTTGATATATGATGATTACAATTAGTTAACATTTGTCTAATTACACGTCTCCTAACACTGTTTTGTCTGTTTCGTTGCAGAAACACCTTTAAACATGAGTTAACTTTGTTAGAGAAGGTCCGACATCCAAATGTTGTTCAATTTGTCGGAGCTGTTACCCAAAATATACTAATGATGATTGTTTCAGAGTATCATCCAAAAGTAAGCATTTCTGATTGTGTGTCGTTGTGGTGGGACCGGTGGGTAGGTATATGTGGGTATGCATGCTGTTTTAAGTGTTGACGTTGTTAAGTTTGTAGAAATAAGCAAGTGAAGCCCAAGGGCAGGGCTAAGGTACATTGAGGAGGATGATGAATGAGGAGATATCTTACTCAATTCAAAATAATTTGTAGCTAAACTGTGAAATCTTATTGTCCTCAAGGATATACCTATACAATAAGTTGATGATGAACTAATAAAAGCGATCTTTGGACTGCTTTTGTGTATAATATCTATTCCCTTTCCTTAGGAATGGGAAAAAAGTTGTTGGGGTGGTGGTTAGGGGTTTTGGACTATTAACCACGGGGGTCCAATTTATATTGTCTTTGTGTTGACAAAGCAGGGTGGATAGCTTTCAACTTTCTTAACAATGGCTGACAATCCACCTTATCCCATCTTTTAGCACACCGCTGATCAAACGCTACATGATGACTCAATAATCCAATCACCCTTTTTCCTATTCATGTAGCAAATAAAGAGATTATGTATTGTTGTCACTTTCTCAATGCATTTTAAAGCAGAGGTTCTGGAATGGTAGTCCTAGTGCTACTTTTGATTTGTTTTGAAATGATTTCTTCTTGGGTTAGTTTTTATTTGCTCTACATGTGGGAGTTTCTGCAGTAGAAGAAGTGCAATGCAGATTCACATTATTACTTTCCTTAATGGTGATTTTTCAGGGGGACCTTGGGTGCTATCTTCAAAAGAAAGGGCGTCTGACTCTATCCAAATCTCTAAGATTTGCTCTTGATATTGCAAGGCATGTGGCATTTTTCCTAAATAAAATATTTTAAATTCTCAATGTTTTTCTCATGCCACTTTTTTGCATGCATCAATTTGTCTATTTGCTCCTTCCAGTTTGCCTGTACTTTACATAGTAGTTGCACTGAACATTTTTTTATGAATTGTTGTCTTGTTTATGTTGTGATGTCTTGCCTTGACTTTTTGTTAACAGGGGCATGAATTATCTTCATGAATGTAAACCAGATCCAATTATCCACTGTGATCTAAAGCCTAAGTAAGGCAACTAAATGATAGAGTTGAATCTCATGTTTATATTTGCAAATTCAAGTTTGTTTGCAATCGTCAGAGTTGTCTGCTGTTTTCAATATTTGAAATTTTGGTAAGGTGCCAGAAATATTTTGCTGGACTCTGGATGTCAGTTGAAGGTAGCTGGATTTGGTTCGATAAGATTGTCTAAAATGTCACCCAACAAGGCAAAAGTATTGAAGCCTGACATTCAACTTGATCATTCAAGTAAGTTCCTATGTACGCCTAATTTATTTACCAATGCTGTGGGGTAATTCCTGATATAATGGTATATGTACTTTTTTTTTGGGGACCAAATCTTACCTCTAGACATGGACTGAGAATTCAACATTGCATCCAAAATGGTCAACTTAAGATAAGTGACCAACTAAAAGTCAAGTAAAAGGAATAGGAGACAGAAGAGTATAGAGAAAAAATACAGTTCTTTACATACTATGAAACTCATCGAGCTATGGCTGTAGGAGTGTTAATAATTGTGAGTGATACACAACCCCAGGAATCTATCAAGGCATGTTGAACACCTTCAACCGTAGTTTCCCCCACCCCCATTTCCTTGTTCCTTCAACTGTTGAAGTAAGACCTCATATCAAGGACCTAAATTTACACAAGAATTGTAGACCAAGGCTCCGTTTGATAACCAGTGTAGGTTGGGTGGAATTAATAATAAGGTGGGATTAATGTATGGATTGGTAATGAGATGGGATTAGTCATGAGGTGGTAGTAGTTTTGTGTGTGTTTGATTTAGGTAGGATTAGATAATGAATTAAACAAACTCATATCTATTTTGGGTGGGATTGGATAATGTGAATAGGATTATATTTGTTATTTTCTAAGACTACCCTTGCAGTAGAAAAGTAATATATATACATATTTTCTAGAATAAGATAATAAGTTAAATTAACTCGTTAGAATGATTTGTAAATACATAATTTATAATTAAAAATAACAAACAATAACCTCATAAGAATAAAAAACAATAACCCCAATGAATGACAAGGAAAAAAAACATGAAAATAAATTAATTTCTAAATTATATTTATCATGACTTTTTATAAATGTGAATGCATAAAGTTTCTTCATTCCACATAAGTTAAAAGGAATGAAAAGGAAAAAATAAATAAACATGCAAAAGGTAGGGCATAGAGATAAATTAACTGTGGTTTTGATATTATAGCATTTAAATGGGGATATTATTGTCATTTAATCTTACAAGCCTATTGGATTGGATTAGCAAATCCAATTCCTGTTAAATAATATGGATTGATATGTATATATATATATATATTATAGTACGCAATATTTATGTCATGTGGGAATACCCACAGTAGTTATTGTAATCCTATTTTTTATTAATAAATATGGGTGTAGGTCTCTCGTTAAGATACACACTCTTTTCCCCTTCAACATGGTATCAGAGCCATAAAACCCTAGCTCCACCAACCAGCCGCCAAAAACCCTAACCCTACCTCCACCAACCAGTACCACCAGGGAGCAGCATTGGTGCTCCCAGAAGTTATCGCCCACCTGGTCAGCTCCTCCAAAAGGGTCGCCAACCCTCGTCGGCGCCTTTAACCCCGCTGTCGACCCTTGTCGGCACCACAAGAAGTCTTTTTGACTTCTGTCAACCCTGCTACGGGGGTCGCCGACGACTGTCGATCCTCTAGAAACCACGATCAACCATCGTCGAAGGCTCCAGGACCCTCGTCGACACCAGGTTCCTCCATCTGAACCACTTCGCGCCGTCGATCTGTGTGCTTGCGCCGATCTCTGTTCGCCTCATCCACACAATTACTGATCTGTTTTCCTGGGGTAATTATATCCTCTAGCTGACTACAATAAAGCTTCCAGGAATTTAAGTCGACCAAACAAGCCTCGCCGCAGCCTCGCCGGAGACTCACCGGCTCTTCTAGTTTTGGCAGTGTTTCTCCCTCACAGCATTCGTCTACTTCCTAAGATGGTGAGCATGATGCTAGATGAAGAATGCTGTGAGGGTTCCGTACGATTCTCTATCTTACCCGTGTGGATTGAGACTTGGTTGTGTGGCATTTCTTTGTAGTCCCCTTGTTGGTAAACAAGGATGTCAGAGGATTCTGTGACCCGGGAATCTCATGTTGAAGCTGGTCGATAGCGTATCACAGAGTTATTCACCTCATCCACACGGTTGGTAGATTGGCGACTTGACGGTGCCACTAGTTATGCACTATGGAAGAAAGTGCTCTAAAATCTCTTCAGGGCATGGAACTTGACTCCCACTTATCCGACAATCCTCCACCTCAGACTTCAGCAGGCTTTCAGACTTGGACCCAGGATGATGCCCGGATATTTAGTCAGGTGCTCAATTCTATGGAACCTTCTGTTCAGGCTTTGATAGCCAACACTGACACTATGCGAGAGATATGGTCTTCATTGGAGTCGAGTTATTCATCCACGAATGACCTTTCCCGCCTATATGACGTCATGAAAGGCTTCTTTCAATCCCAATAATCCGGGAAACCTCTTCAAGATCATTTCTTGCAATTCAAGGCTTTGGCAGACGAATTTGATCGACTTCTCCCATTTACAAATCAGATGTCTCAGTTTCAGCAGCAAAGGCATCAACTTCTGGTGGTATGTTTTTTGGCCAGCTTGGATTCCGAGTTCGACTCAGCACGTTCTCAAATCCTTGTTGGGGCAAATATCCCTACTCTTTTTGAGACTTTTTGACGCCTGAGTCGAGCATCCCGTCGGGATGACTCCTGTGGCCCTACTGCGTCCTCTGTTTAGGCATTTGACCAATCTTCTTTAGTGGGTATTCATGGCAATCGCAGCAATCGAGGCCACGATCGTGGTAGTGGTAAGTCTAGTCGATGAGGGGGTCGTGATGGTGGTCGCGAGACCCGTACGTGTCATTATTGCAGGATCAGCGGGCACATTCATAGTGAGTGCTATAAACTTCATGGAAAGCCCCCATTGGTGACCAATGCTACATCAAGTTTCAGCTAGCCAGACTATATCTAGCCAAGTCCTTAGAGAGCATCCAGTTCAGCCAGGCGAATTGTGGAGATGACTGTTGTAGAGTACGATCAGTACATGCATGGTCAGACTGGACAGAATGTGAGTTCGTCTGAAGGACCAGCAGCCACATTTGCAGGTAATCGTACTGCATGTATGGCTACCCCCCACACTTGGGTTATAAATTCTGGCGCTTCTGCCCACATGGTTGGATCATCAGGTATTCTCTCGGATTATAAGCCTACCCCAGCTCACACTAGCGTTTTGGTGCTTAATGGATAATCCTTAATTGTCAAGGGTTGTGGTGTTGCGACACCAACATCTGTTCTTCCATTATATAATGTCTTGCATACCCTCGATAACCCCTTCAATTTACTATCCATCAATCAAATTACCTATAATTTGGGTTGTTCAGTGACATTCTTTCCTAATTCTTGCATCTTTCAGGGTCTTTCGACGAGGAGGATTATCAGTAGAGGACGGGTCTCTGGAGGGTTGTACCTGTTAGATGCTGCTCCTACTCAGGCATATTCAGCCGTATCTTCTCTTGCCTTAGATATTCATTGCCATCTTGGGCATCCCAGTTTACAGAGGCTCAAAACACTTTACCCTAGTTTAAAGTCTGTGTCAAACATTGAATGTGAGTCATGTCGTTTTGCCAAGCATCTGCGTGTGCCTTTTACAACTCGTGTCAATAAAAGAGCTCCAGCTCCTTTCCAGTTAGTTCATTCTGATGCTCGGGGATCTAGTTCGGTCACCTCTTTATTTGGATTTCGATATTTTGTGATTTTTGTGGATGATTACTCTCGCACCACATTTCTTTATTTAATAAAGCATAAATCTGAAGTTTTGTCTGTGTTTACCCAATTTTGTATCACTGTACAAAATCAATTTGGCACTTGTGTCAAAATCTTGTGGAGTGATAATGGGGGGGAGTATACGTCCAATGCTATGAGGGAGTTCTTGATGAGTTGTCGTATTTTTCATCAAACGTCGTGTCCTGATACTCCCGAACAAAATGGGATAGCTGACCGAAAAAATAGACATGTTTTAGAAACTGCCTATGCCCTATTGCGTCAAATGCATGTGCTTCATCAGTTTTGGAGTGAGGCGGTTCTCACAGCTTGCTATCTCATTAATCGCATGGCGTCAACCATATTGGGTGGCGTTTCTCCCATATTTGTACTAACTCCAATGGTGTCTCTCCATTCCTTGCCACTTAAAATCTTTGGTTGTATATGCTATGTGCGCGACACCAGACCACAGGTTACCAAACTTGATTCTCGTGCCCTCAAATGTGTATTCCTTGACTATCCTCAATATCAAAAGGGGTATCGGTGTTATTGTCCTACCCTCCGTCGATTTCTCGTGTCTCGGGACGTCACATTTCTTGAGTCAACCCCTTTCTACTCACCATCTCCTTCTCGTTCATCTCTAGCTCGCGAGTCATCTCTTCCTCCTTCGTTTGTTGATTTTATGTTTTCTCGGGTTACCACTGATATTCCTGCTACATCTCCTAAGCTACCCTCAACGTAGTCTCTTGCACTTTCACCTCCAAGTGATTTGATCCCTGCTGAGCCAGTTCCCTCGTCGGCTGATCCACCAGCAAGTGAGTTCTCTATTGCTGCCCGTCGCCCGTATCGCCGCTGTCGAGATCACCCTCGGTATGTTGATTCTTACAAGGATTTGTCAGCTTTCTTACAGGCTTTTATTTATACAGTTGGTGCTATTGCTGTTCCGGGAAGTGTTTCAGAGGCTCTTTCTCATCCTGGTTGGTGATCAGCTATGTTAGAGGAAATGTCTGCCCTGGAGGACAATGGTACTTGGTAACTTGTTCCTCTTCCTGCCAGGAAGCAGGCTGTTGGCTGCAAATGGGTTTATATAGTGAAGGTGAATCCTAATGGTTCTTTGGCTCACTTGAAAGCATGCCTTGTAGCAAAGGGATATGCTCAGACGTATGACATTGACTATTTTAAGACTTTCTCTCCAGTCTCTAAGATGACCTTCATTCGCTTACTCCTCTCTCTTGCTGCCACTAGGAAATGGCCTCTTTATCAGCCGGATGTCAAGAATGCCTTTCTCCACGGTGATCTTCAGGAAGAAGTTTATATGGAGCAAC
>JAUZSS010000017.1:408016-423088 GCA_035668195.1 Sarracenia psittacina
AGAATAAAGAAAAAAGAAAAAAAAGCCACAAAATTACCAATGATGAACATTTTCCACATTCCAACAGTTCATCAAAAGATTAGAAAATTAGTACTTTCCAATCGTCATATTCTCCAATTCAAAAGGTAATATCCTTCGTTTGGTTACATAGCTCAAAGTGAGACTTTAAACCACCATAATGAGAGAAAATGTTGTCATTTAATAGTTGCCTTTTCTTTTGTGATTTTAGCAAAAAGTCTAAAAGCCTGATTTTAAGCTCGAGCTACACAAGTATTTTTTTATAGGGTATGGTGATTTTAAGCAAAAAGTCTAAATGCTCCATTTTAAGCTTGAGCTACATGAGTATTTTTTTTATGGGGTATGGTGATTTTCTTGCATACACATCCACTGAATGCAATTAGTAATGTAGTTATGCTATGGAAACATATATTTGATTTTTCAAATAAAGAAAACAAAAGCAAACAATCAAGAACATAACAATATACATGGTTCGATAAAATGCCTACGATTACAAGTGAGAAAAAGATTAAATCAACTATAAGCAATACAGATTACAAATTCTCTCACTCTCTAGTCTCTCTTTTTGAGCCTCCGTTATGTTAAGAATTCATAAATAGGTGCTAAAAAACTCATGAAAAACCCTAATTTGCATGCCCTAACTGCCGCAAACCATCTGGATACCCTTGCTTTATCCCAACAGATTAGCCCATTGCCTTAGGCCGTCCGTGCTAAACTCTATCGGCATAGTAAGTGCAATTTCACCCACCTTTTATATGTCTGTCACTTTATTTTGCTTTTTTTTTTTTTATTTTAATGCTGTCTATAATGACTGATGAATCAAAAACTTTCAACTGAAAGAATCTGCCTACTTGGCTCAGGCTCTAACCGCTTCCCCTTCTATTGGCTCCGTAGGATGGAGTACTTATTTACTTGAAACTATCTATTTCATATCCTCCCTGTCAGCTAACAATTTCCTTTCACCACTGCTAAAAGCTAACCAGGGAAGAAGGAAGAGATTTTACCTTAAAAAGCTTGGGGCTTTCAAGCACTTATTGATCAATGAATGGAATGCTGGCCGCCTACTTGAATGTCCCAATACCTTCAACAATGTTTGAATTATCTAATGGTCTTTAGGGGAGGCATCCAAGAGGATCTCAACCAGCTCTAAGGATCCCAAGAAGGTGTGGGTTTCCTTGACCAGGTCGGGTATATCTCGCCTCCTTCCCGCTTTCCATCGGAGGATGATGATGGAGGGAGTGGATCGAGCTGAAAAGCTCGTGCAGCTCTATTTTTCCATTGTTTCAATCTATAAAGTGTTGTTGGTCGTAGAAGGAGGTTGGACTTGTCGACTATCGATCCGCATGGAATGCGATACCATGCCTTGTCACAAAAGCCTATTCCCTGCTCATTAATGATCACGCCTTCTGTTCAATGGCTTCCCTCTTTACTAAGTGGCTTCTATGCATAGCCTATATGTTAAGGATCTCAATAAATCCTCTCATTGAGACTCCTTCTGTCTCATGCCAGAACAAGCCCATTTATTACCTGCGCCTTCAACCAACGGCTTTTACCCCTCGCCCCCCCTTTAGATTAGTAGGAGGCTTCTATGGCATGCATATCCAGATTTTCCATGCACTATTATCTCAGCTGGGCCACCGTGACAAGTTGCAAATGTTGGCAAACCACAGGTCATGGCCTCAACAACAGTCAATCCAAAAGCCTCATATCATAAAAAGCAGGTTGCACAAAAACTCCCTTTGTGTCAGCAATGTAACGGTAGAGTTCACCCTTCCTCACACGGTTCATCTGGGAAGAAATCCATCTAAACTGGCCATTCAAGTTGTAGGTTTATATGAGCCCGTACATCTTCTTCATATCTGCCTTCTCTTCCCCTCATTTATGCCCAACCTGATGCTACGCATCAGCTGATCGTTCCGACCACCTTTCTCCATTCTCTGCTCGGATAATTGCCGCTTTTGTGATATCAATTGCTGTGGGTCCCGTGTGTGCTCGGATCAAGTCGTTAGGAAAACAAGTTCCTATTAGCTTGACTTGTCGGCTCCGCGGTGGCGGTTATAGAGTTGCTGGCTCTGTACTTCATTGATCATCGAGGCGATGGCTTCGCCATTTGCTTGTGATGCTCTCCCCATCTGGAGTATACCTACTTCCTCTAGTGTTGTGGTTAGGCTACCCGGATAGGATAGTCGACTGCGTTTACTTTAGGAGTTGTAAGGTGCTTTCTCCTCTCTAAGCTTAAGCCTAAGGATTTGGATGAAAAAGAAATTGATAAAATAAGTGCTGCTTGGGGATAAATTGGCCTATGGTTTGATTCATTTGTTTTAGCTGAATGGTTGAAACTATGGATTAACTGGTGGGCCTGGTATACTTCCGTATTTTGTGATCCGACTTGTCCCTGGGACATCTCTAAAAAGCCTCCAATCGTGCCGGTGACAGCTAGACGATCGAATCGAGTATTATCTCGTTTTCGATATGGTCTACTCTTTCGCTGCTACGACTTGGTGCCTAACGTTCTTCCACCTAAACGTGAAGGAGGGTCGGTCTAGTTCTCCGGTACGAGATGTCTTTGGATTCCTCTTTTGTCTTGATCATCAGTGCGCTGATGATCGTAGTGACTAATAGAATGACACCTTTCACACCGCCCTGTGCTATAAGACTGTAGGCCTACTTCACGCGCTCATCTCCACCACGAATACCGGGCTAGCGCCTGGGGTGGGGGGTTGTGCTTACGAAGAGGTGTCATTCTACCTGACACCTGCACCTCAACCCCTAACAAGTTATTCACTCGTTGACTATACGAACGAAACGAAGTGCGTAAGCCCATAAGCTACAGGGGCTAGTCTATGGAGCCTAAATAATATCCAAGAGGGATTCACTCGTTCTCACTCAAGAACTCCGTTGGAATCCTACTCGGATGGCTTTGAAAGTGCTAAACTTTAGCCAACGAGTGAAGTCGTCTTGCGTAACGAGACTAAAGGAAAATAATCCAACGTGGAAGTTTATGGCCTATACCTATAAAGAAAGCGGCGGTTCCGCCGGGTGGGCCGTGGGAGTGACCTTGCCTTGGGACTAGCCTTTGTCTTTCCTTGCATGGCTTTCCGATTCAGAGACTAACTATTCCTTGTGCCGCTTCCTATCTGACATGGGCAGGGTAGGGTGGTGGCTAACTTAACTGTCTGGCTTGTGTGCGTGAGGTTGACTCCTTTGTTTACCTTGGACCATATACCAGTGACTTGGAAGCAGACTTATACTGAGAATCAGATTTTTCAACTTATTTTGAAGCAGCAAACTACGGCAGCAAGAGCCCCAGCTGTGATTCTTTTTTTTGGTAATGTTGAAACTTCCCTACACGCTTTCGGATCTGTGTATGACCATCAGAAAAATTGGATTGCTATTAGGGAAAATGAATGTCAATTAATCTTATACAGCCCAATCTGCAGAAGAGTAACCCCGGCTGCATTTCTGCACGTAGCCGCTAACACCGAAAAATTTCTCCGCGTCGAAGTTGACTTTTAGAACCCCTTCTTGAGGGGGGGACCAGAGGGCCTTGGGTTGGGGTCGGACCTCCTCCCAAGCCTCCTTGTGATCGCTGAAGGTTTTTCGCACCGACTCCACCAAACTCAGCGCCTGGATCTCCAACCCGAGATGAACAGTCCGGTTTCTTGCAAACCGGCTGCATAAAGTAGGAACTGATCAGGCTTGATCCGGAGGGTAATTCAAATCCATTCCTCAAGAGGTTTCTCAGAGAAGACACTAATGTCCATTGGCCATGGTGATTCCCTCCAGAGAACCTATTAGTTTATGCCTCTGGGGAGTACTTCTCGATAGGAGAGATTGCTTTGAAGAGGTGGCTTCGTCCAATGCTTTCGAGTCTCTGGGTCCAGGGATCACATCCAGCAGTGGTTAAGGTAAAGGGGCAGAGGAATCATCGGTTCCAAGGCAATGAGAGAAATACCGGAGCTTCCCTTTGATGGTCAGATTCTTGAACGGACTTTAGTTAGAAACTGGGTCCGCCAATGGTTATCTTATCTTCACTAGTACACTGTGAAAGCTTGGGACGACACAACCCCTCTAGAGGAGATGTTCCGCCCTCCAGTCTGCGAAGTACACTTGAAATCTAGGGACGTGAATTAGCAAGAGTTCCGTTCTTATGGTGTCTTGTTGAAATGTTATGACTTAGTTATAGGGAAAGGGTGGAATTGGTATGTTCCATCTTTAATATAACTACCAAAACTACCCCTGGTTCATGTTTTATTTTAGGAGGTTACAGTGGTCAAGCCTGAGGAAGTAACACAACCCCGGGCTGGTAAAGGGATCATCTATTATAAGACTGTAGGCGCATCTGAGTGCAGAGACTTCCCGGGGCAGGGGGCACATAGACGGAGGCACATGTGGACAGATACATACTCAGTAAATTGAGTTGCCTAAGCGAAGTAGTAGTTGATCCCGTAGAGGCAAGGGCGAATCGAGACCGGGAGCTACTAATAGCATAGTCTGAACACATAGTCTAAGCAGCAACAGTTGAAGCTATTGATCCACCACGCCGGGGTTGATCAAACAAAAGCTTCGGTAGCAAGGGTAGGAGCATAGAGAGCGGAGGAAGCAACTACCGTAGCAGTCAAAATTCGGAACCGCTCCGGAACCTAAAAGCCCGAAAAAGATTGACCAGCATCAGTGAAAGTCTTATATCTTTTTTCTAGAGATGAGGATCTCGAGCCTGCGAGTGGAAAGAACGAGCCCTAATAGAACGAGTCAAAAACCCGGAAGGAACACCACTGACTCTGTCGTTAACTCGTCGGATGCGGGGTTCGCAAGGCTTACTTAGCGAGGTGTTGGATAAGCTGAATAAACGGATGAAACTGCTCGCCTTGTTGCCGCTTTCTAGATGATGCTACCTAGCTCTCCAGGTCCCGTTTCCTATCCCCATTTTCCTATTTTGGGTTTGGATGGATTCGTCACCACGTTCAGGTAAACTGGATTCAGAACTACTAGCACTGAAGCTGTAAGGTCAACTGAATAAGAAACTGGGAATCCCGAAACAAATATGCTGACGAGGTGTGCTGGCTCTTTAATAGGCGATTATGTTGCTCACATGCCCCATAGCAAACTAAAAAAAAGCAGAGATGAGTTCTTCCTAACTAATCAACTTAGATGGGTCAAGGGTATGGCCGAGAATCCAGTGTGTGCAAAAATCACCCAAACGCATACAGTTGATTCCACAGGTACCACGGGCATGCATGCTACTAATGCCTGTTGGACCTTGCAAAACCCTTACCTACAGGAGGAAGGAAAAATTCACTTAGCTGGTGAGATAACTCGAGGCACTAACAACGACAATCAGAACCTGGGAATATTCAAGGACCCGTTACCCGGCAGGGTAGAACCCAGAGCACAGAGGCTCCGTAGCAACAGGAACCACAAAGGATATTGTAGAAAGAGACCTGGATTATACTCACACAATAGCAGCGGTACTCTCCGAAGTCAGCCCTGACAATTCATTAAGGTGCTAGTCAATTTAGTAACAAGAACAGGGCCGAGGCCCCAGATGCTATGGAACAATCACCCGAACCTTCCTTGCCAAGGGCAGCTGCTCGACCAAGCAACAAATTACCACCCTATGACGTAGCCACTCACCAGGGATCACTTCCTTTCATGGGTTCGCCTCCTTGGCTCGTTGATGGCTTTCTTCCTTCCGCCTTTAGAGAAGGTGGAGTTGAGGACGGAGAGTCAGTCGGAGGGTACTGGAGAGGAAGAAAAAACCTTATCGTCTTCGTCTGATCGTCTGCATCTCTAGGTTTATAGCAATCTCTATTTGCTTATAGCTTCTTCTATCTATACCTCTGAAGCTCAGTTACTATAGTCTACAAGCGGAAAGTCCTGTATTCTAGTGTGTCACCATCTTCAACTGCAGCTCGATCACTCGAAGTTGAGTCATCCCTCTACGCAATTTCCTCTTTCCTTCGGGTTAGGACTCCCAAGGAGACATGAAATAGGTATATATCTAGTTAGTCAATAGTCTTTCCGTCTGTATTTTATAGTATGTATTTCCTCTTCTTTCATATAGCTCTCTTCTTTCGGTCCAATCGAGAGCCTTAAAAAAAAGGAGAATGGCAGTGGCTGCACAATCTCATTCAAGCAAAAGAGTGAAAAGTCAATGTGACGGATAGCTATTGTGAATATGTATGATCAGTTTGGAAGTCTCGATCGTACCTTCAAAGTCTTTGATGAGATGGATGTGTGAAAGATGTTGGCGTGGAAGACTAGGATAGCGGGATTAGCCTTGAATTGATGCGGGCGGCAATTGCTTACACTCTGATGGAAAATGGGATCTCGTACCAAACAAGTTTGATTGCCGTGTTCTCTTTGTGTAGTCACTTTTTTCTGGTTGAGTATTTGCATCTACCTTTTGATTGAATGACTCGTGTGGAAAAGATGAGACCTTAGTCAAAGCATTACGGTATCATGTTGATCTGCTCGGCTACTCTACCCGACACCGCTTTCTACCTCCTTGACTCCTTTATCAGGAAAATTTAGAATTTATCATTCCCCGATTCTCTGCTAAGTGTATTCAGACAATCTAGTCTTTTGCTATGGGTTTTTTAAAAATAATTTTTGGCCCAGTGGAGAGTCGTGAACTTCTAGCCACTAACCCACCCTCTTTTATTACGATAAAATTACTAACTCTTTCTGAGTGCTCCTACTTTCCGAAACCGCATGCCATAATGTAATGGATTCCCGACCTGCTTTACTCACGGTGTAAGAGGATGAATTGAAAGAAAGAGCTAAAGCTCCCATTGGAAAGAATTGCTGGAAGAACAAAGGCCGACTCAACAAATGAACGAATGAACAACTCGCCAACCCCTCCCTAACGCTGGGCAAGATCAAGAAAAAAGAAGCTTCGGCTTAGGGCGACCAAACCAAGCTCGATTCGCTCCAAATTCCCACAATGCCTTCCTTGGGAAAGGTGACCTGTATCTTCATGCGCGCGACGGACTAGAGAATAAGGGGCCTCGAGAGGAGGCTACAAATGCTGCGCAATGAACAGCAATCGCTCATTGTGCGGGCTCCTCGGTGACCGGAGAGACTAGAAGAAAGAAAAAAGTAGTTACAGTCTCTTCCGTCTACTGGTTTTTCCAATTTCAGGCCTACCCTTTGACTTATTCCAGTTTCGCAAATAATGTAGTTAGCATAATGCTTTTGAAGCTCTAGAAAGGCATATGTGGTAGTTTATGTAGTTACCAAAATAAAGTAGTTCTAAAATGTTGGGTTGGATAACCCTATTAGTTGTTGTGGGTCAATGATGCTCGAGCATGTACTTGTTTTGAGTTCCTATTCATTTGATATAAGTTGTTTTTATGGGGCGGTTAGAGCACTTTTGTGTCTTGAGCTTATACTAAATGCGGTTAATCTAAATCTCGTAACATTTTCTGATTTATTTGATGATAGGTCTTTCTTTTTATACTTTATGTTTTTCCCCTGAAGGGACATTGCTTACAGCGCCTTGCGCGCGCTGACGTCGAACAGGTTATCGACCCGCAAAGCTCCGCGGAGCTGTCGTATGCGGGTACTACGGCGCCCACGGCTTTCTCGATCGCTGTTCAAGCGCGCATCGCTCATCAAGCTTGAGAGAGGATCTTAGCCAAACGGTGACCGGCTTTCGTGAAAGTACCTTTGGGCGGTGGTTCATCTGCTTGATCCGAACAATCCCACCAGGTGCTCCAGTCGTAATGGAAGGAATGGATCTATCTCCTACTGCCCGCCAACACTGTACCAACCACTCTTTTCATTCCCGACAAAAACAAAACTCTTTGACTTCCTTTCCTACTCTTCTCCCTGCTCCTGACCTAAACTTTCAGGTCTTCTTAACTTTCATAAGCAGATGTAGAAATGGCGACTGATGGAGGAGATGGTGTTGAAAGTAAACTATGACAGGGAGGGGCCACAAGGAGAATGATTCGAACCACAGGGCATAACCAGACAGGCTATCCGAGGATCCAGGCCCTAGCTATTCCCTTGACTATTACAGAGGAGATTTATATGCCTACTTGAGTCGAAACATCAAACTGAGGCTATGTAAGAGAGAAGACAATGGCAATTGGTTGTGCCTCCGACGAGTTCTTACCCTTCTTTATGTCGGTTGCGGTTGGTTGCCTACTACGAATACGAGAAGGAGGAAAGAACCCATATGAGTGTGCGCCTGACCAAAGGATATTAGTAACCACATTCGAGCGAGTGAGTCTTAGAGTGGAGGGGGAAGGAAAGAAAGGCCGATTTAGGGAAGGTACACTAAGTAAGGTGACTCATTTTGTCCGACTGGGTATGGGCCCGGCTAGCGACCGTGAAGCAGTTCTCCTTTTTTGAATAGGGCTTTCAAGGTACAGGCTCTGAGCCTGGTAGAACAAGACCGGAGCCGGAGTCTATTTCTCTGGCTTGCTTTTTTAAAAGACGGCGTATTCTACTCCGCTTCTTTTCTTAAGGGTATGATTCCCTTGTTCACAGAAGTGGTGACAATTCTCTGTTAGGTTGGCTTTCTTCCCTCTTATCTTAGTTGTGTGGTCGGTCGCTTATCTAAGTTGACGGTGGATCACAACTATATTTTATAATAAAAAAAACACGGAACACTCATTTGATAATAAATTAATGTGATATACAATCGCATATTCAAACCAAAGATTTGCTAATGCATCATTCAGAAGATGGTTCCAGTCCAGGAATCCTTCGACGTCCGTTGGTTAGTCAGTTTTTCGGTGGATGAATATATAACGTAAATAAAGAAAAAGACACACACGCCTCACTAAAACAATTATTTAATGCTGCATTCGCTAAGTTTGAAAAGTAAACTAGGGCAAGAGTCGTCTTAAGGCAAGGCTAAAGGCAAGCGTCAATTAAAGCCGTGGACTATGCCCCAGTGAGAGCCCTCTATTTGACTAACATACCCCCTTTTGATCTCCCCCCATACCTTCATATCCAAGCTGGGAATGATTGACCTTCGGATTCAAATAATAGCGCATAATGTAAGTACTCCTTCCCATTTCTTCTTTTATGATTTTATCTACTTGAAATGCTTACAGGTAAGTGCGTAGAAGGTACCCAGGAGACCAAACGAAACGGCACTGAAAGGTCTTCAATTAAAGCTTCGCCCTGGCTAAAGAGAGTACAGAAAAGCTAAAGGTAGGATTTATAGAATACGCAACTCCCCTTTAGTTCTTGTCTTAAATGAGTTCCTCTATTCCCTTATTTGACTTCTGTTGAGTTAGTCTCTTTTTATAAAAAAATTGTGGAAGACTTGGGAACTATCTTAAGCCTGTTCAAGCAAGTGTAACGAGGGGACTCTCCCAAGAGAGGCCCGAGTGAAAGACCTTCCAGAGCGGACTGTTTGCTTTTGTTTAATCTTCCACGTTTTGTGTCTGCTTTCGTGAGAGGAAATTACCTATTTTAAAAGTTCTACGTAATGAGATGTGGCCTGCCTGACTAGGTCCCCTTCTAGGGATATGGGTCCCGGAGAGGGTATATTATACAATTTTTTCCTTCTTGATCGAAGCTCTATGTCTCATTCAGTCCTTCGCAAGATTCCTTCAAAGGGAGAGTCCATAGGGGCGAATACTCGGATTGGGCTTGGAAGTCCCCGCTGAGCGGTCTGTCTATTGATGCACCGGATGCTTGTCCGAAAGCTCTGTTATCTCTATCTTCTGAATAATTTACTCCTAGGTACTCTTCCCCAACCAATAGCTCGCTGGCCGCTATCACTTCATTCGTTCGTTTCGTACATTCCACTTGCTTTAGTGCTCGCTCCGGTACACTCTTGGGTTGGATATACAGATTGAAAACAAGGATTTCAGACAGCCTGATCTACGACCACCCTTGAGAAGACCGATCTTCAAGCGGAGAATCATAACTCTAGCCTCATTTCAGGGCCAGGTACTTGGGGTCATAAACCCTCGTTTTTATGGTAGAAAGATGCCCTCAAATCTTCATCCGTAGCAAAAGGAGAATCCGCAGTTTCAGACGAAACCGGAGAATCCGCTGAAACAAGAGACGCATTGGCATCCAAAGAAGCAAGGGTGAGCTAAAACCCTGCATTCAATAATGGCATAAAAATCAAACTATAAGGGCTTTCGGGCTTAGCACCCGAACGAAGACACGACCCGTATTCTTTTCTGTTTCCGGTTAGTCTTTTGTTTTTTCGGAATCAGAGGAGCAGCTAAAGGGGCACCTACCCATTTGCATCTGAAAAGCGAGTCTGACCCTCCCCTTGCTTTCGGGTTAGGAAAAGACTCTCACCTCACCATCTCACTTTAAATCCGCAGAAAAGTATACCATATCGAACGAAGGAAAAGCAGGCAGATAGAAGAAGTAGAAGCAAAGAAACCGATGCTTCAGTTGATCCTTCAGCAGATCTTTTTTCGACTTCCTTCTGTCTGGTTCCCGAACTGGGTTACCGTTAGATTAGAAAGGAATGCCTTAGGCGCATGTCTCAGAAAGACCTGGACTTTGATTCTGATTATTCCGACTAATCAGAATATCCTAGAAATTCATATTTCTAAAAAAGAGGTCCGAGTAGGCCCCAGAGAAAGAGAATTTTCTTTTTTAGTCTTATTGTCAAAGGAGAATGTAGCAGTCTTATTATTGGTAGTCGGAGAGCGGGCAAAGGGGGTTTGGCTTGAAGATACCAGCCGAGCTACTTGTTCTGAAATATCTATTGTATGCATGGACTAGTAGCAGAATACCTTTCATAGCCTGAAAGCTCTTAAGGCAGCTTGCTTACTATCCTATTGAGGGTCTTACTACCTAACTAATAGAATGGTATTTCCTGAGGGATGTAGTCCGAGTAGCTAGGTAGCTAGTTAGTTAGTTGTTGGCATTCGGTAGCTAGTGGCTAGGTTGTTAGAGAGCGGACGATAGCTTTCTCATCCTTTGTTCTCTATCGTCCGTTCCAATCCTAGTAGCTAGTTTTTAGTTCCCTTCCTCACATCTGCTGATGATCCTAGTAGCTAGATTGTTGCTGTCTTCTCTTTGCCCTATTAGTTAAGGGGGATGGGGCAACTGTGAGGACAGCCCATTCACTTCCTTACCTGCACTGGTAGCTCTTGAAGGAAGGTTGCTTGCTTGCCCCCTTTTGGCGTTCATACCTGACGAACTAATTGAAAGTCTTTCCCTCTTGTGAGGATGGTAGCTTGACTTCCTTTCCTTGCCTGGTAGTTGAGTAAGGACTTCTAAGCTTGTTCTATTCCCTAGTTCCTAGTTGCTACTGTCTTTTAATAGCTTTCCAGGCTTCCTAAAGGTAATCAAAGAGAAGGACAAAACAGCATGGATTAGATGGAGCTAGGGGCATGGTTGTTCCAGTAATCCAATATGGGTGCAGGCGAAGAGCTGGGGTTAAAGATGGCACGGTTCCAGCTTTCTGATCAGGTGGCAGCTGTCGGGGTACTAGTTACTAGCGTGTGGTGCCTCTCTCTTCTTCTCTAACGGCTGTCGGTCTGCGTGGTCTTGAATAGTGGTTCCTCGGTTGCCTTCAGGGCTCGATGCCGCATCTTCAGGTCTTGGTTCCTTTCGGACGTGCAGGTGGATCCTATCTCCTTCCTTCACTTTAGCCTTTTAGATTTGAAGCAGCTTGGATGGTCCACCCGCATTGGGACCGAGAAGGAGTCCTTTTCCGTCCATGGCATCATTTTTTTCTTCCACTGGAGTCTGTGATGAATTAATGTAATAAGGTGTCACGTCAACCTATCCACTGGATAATATGAAAGAAAAATAGAAGGCAGTGCATCTCGCCATCTAGAAGGAAGAACAGGTACGTGTGGAATGAAGGGAGAAGGAAGGGGTACATCCTAAGCCTATTGGGTCTTTGTCTCGATCTGATGAAGCCCCCGCCTATGGTGCCGAAGAACCCTATGCTGATGGTAGCCCTAGAACAAGGAGGAATCCTGGACGAGGTGGTGAAACTCCTTTCCTTGCCTTTGCTTCTCCTGCTACGGATGAGGAATTTTGAACGGGTGGAACTTACTATCCAATCAAAGAAGGTCATGCCTGCTCTTTGTCAATGATCCATTTGATAGGCGCTACCTACCTTTATTTTACTGAGATTGATCGGGAGCCTTATTGCTTGCCCATTCTATATTTATCAATGGGGTTTTTCGAGACCTTTCCCTGTGATCTAGTGGATAGAATTCAACCAACCACCTTTTCTTGCCCCTTTGCTTGGCTATTCGTCTTTAGCGCGCGCTCTTGCTTACTGCTTACCTTGCCCGAGCTTAAGCGAAGCGATCTGTCTTTCCGCTATAGATTCTCCCGCTGAATTAAAGTAATGAAATAGCCTTGTTAAATAGCATTAGAAGCAGTTTACCTCTTAACGAGGGATGGTTACACTGTCCTTCCCGACTCTTTGAGTCGATGACTAGTAACGGAACTCCTAACTTTGGACAGAGAGTGATTGCCAACTTTAGGTGTTGATACCAACTCTGTTGACTTCACTCTTGTTCTCTTTTTAGAGTCACTCACAACTCTTATTGAACACTCCTAGCTATAAGGCGAGAGAGTGACTAGGCCGAAAAGGTGGAGCGAGGGTCCGAAGGAGGAACGAAGAACTGGTAACTAACCTCTTGACTAACGGCTTGTTCACTCCTTCTAACGAAGGAAAGAAAGCTTATCCGCGCAATCAACGTGTGTCGTTTACTTTGCTTTAATGAATGCTTAAATCCATACTTCCACAGCTTTAATGGGTGATTCTCCGTTCCTCATTAGAGTTCGGAAATTGCCCAGAATCATTGCATTCATTATAATAAGTTGAGCTCTTCACAATGCTTAGTCTATGATTCAATTACCAGTCCTGAACTCAATTACCAATCGTTCAGTCGTTTACCTCAGACTAGCTACTAGTTAGAAGTCCTCTATTATACCTTTGATAGAGCTTTCCTCACTCGTTACTAACTCCTCACATAAGGGGAACTCCTAACATTCCCTCTGAAACAAGAGGGAAGGTAGATTGTGACTAAGCCGAAGCTTCGATACCGTAGACTGACAACGTAACTTGAATACCTTTCATTTCCTATTTTTCTTGTCAACTACAGACTTTCAATCTGTCTTAATGAATGCAGCTCTTAGCGCCCTTGCGCGCAACGGCTTAACTTAAGCTAGCTAGCTTCGAAAGCGTAACCATGTGTTTTTTCTCTTTCTATTCACTCTATTATCAATCCTGAACTCACTTTATTGCATTGATTTGCTGTTTGAAATCGATATTCTTTCGGTCTTTAGTTTAGTCAATGGTACCAACAAGATCGACTTCATCCCTTTGTTCGTTAAGTTGGGATTCAATAATCACATAAATGAATCGAAGCTGTGCTCTATGCCTCTTTCACTTTTTTATTTTCAACCTTCACACGCCCTTGCCTGCTTTGATTCTTGTGCTTGCTTGTTCCCCCCTTTTTTGACGCTTGCCTGGATCGCTATCTTACTAGCAGCAGTGCTGTTTTTCTATTGGAGCTTCCCCTATTCCTTTTATCGAGCATAATGATTCGAATCGGGCTTTGTTGTATAATTCTTTGCCGAAAGAGGTCTCCGCCGACCCAACGACTTTCCGATGTGATTGACACTACTTTTTCTATCCTAGCGTGTCTAACGGTCCAAACGAAGCAGTTTCAGATGCATTTCGAGTCCTATTTTTAGGCAAATAAGCCCATGGAGTTCTAATGCCAGTTCCCAGCGATCCAGTTAGAGGAGTGGCAGTTGTGGGAATAGCAGTCTTTTTATTTATTTCAATATGTTAGAGTTCCTTCTTTGTATAAGTTCCACTAGAGGGATTCCAAATAGTCCCAGTTCCCTCTCAGGCAGGCTAGTTCTCTTCTCAGGTAGGCCAGAAGTTAGAGTTGCTTTTTGAGCAGTAGTTCCTAGCGCCTGGCCTTTTCTTAGCCGGCTAGTAACTCCGTTCCTATAGTAAGCCAGTTACATAGGTGTACGGTCCAGCCGAGTTAGTTCCCCCCCCACGCAGTCCTTTTTCCAAGAAGATAAGCAAGCAAGCCAGTGATAAAACTAGTTTAAGGAAAGTCCTACTTCCATTCGATACAGCTAAGGGAAGAAGTTAGATCTCTAGGCGAGAATAAAGAAAAAAAGAATAGCTATAAAGCCTGTTTTCTTGAGGATCTTTAGAAAGTGATCAAGCCAATATAATATTCCTACACTCTTAGGCAATCCGGCAAGCTTGCAGGTTATAGGCAAGCAGTAATTCTTATTGTAATTGCAACTTTCATTTCATCGATTGGGAGTTATCTTGGAAGTTTTAGTCCAGTTTCCAGCCTTTCGATCTAGTCTTAAGCGCTCTAAGTGCTATCCTAATCTCTTGCAGGCTAGTTCCTTTCGATTGCAGTAAGTTCCAGACCAGACCAGTACTAAGATAAGCCCTTGTAAATGCAGTCAAGAGGTAAGTCTATCCAATTGCTTTCTAGCGCCTTACCAGGCCAGAAAAAAGCCATCGATAAGCGCATCCCTTTTCTTTTTTCTTTCTCTGGTGGGGATAGTCAAAAAAAATAGAATCTAATAGGTAAGAGGTCAATCGCAAATGCAATCCCTCCTCCCTCCTGTGATAAAGCCTTACCTTAGCTTAGAGATGTATCGACAGTTATCTTTCTTTTAAGATAGTGTGAAAGCTAGCTTAGGAGCGTGCCCCTATAAAGCAAGTGTAATCTGTAGTTCTAGTGCTTAGCTCTTATATTCGTAATGTCTTCGAGCCAGTTTTCAAGCATGACCAGGCAAGCAAGAAGGAAGGCAAGCCCACGGAGAGAGAAATTCCTAAAGCCCTATCTGAAAAACAACCTTAAAATAAGGCGAAGAAACGATATAGCGTATGTAAGGAAAAAGCATTAAGGTCAAGAGTTGAGGCCGGTCACCTATTAGAGCCGCTAAAAAGAAAGCGGCCGTTTACGTCAGGTTGTTGATGTAGTTGCTTGTAGTTTGATTTTTTTTGTTGAGATTGCGTTGGTGTTCAGTGTACCGCTCCGTGGGTACTTCATCGAAAATCATGCATTCCAAGTGAGATGTCCAAGAGAGAGAAAGGGAGGGGAG
>JAUZSS010000018.1:0-30000 GCA_035668195.1 Sarracenia psittacina
GATTCATTCTTCGTATCTGGTTCAGCCTCACACCCCTTCGCGGGTTGGTAAGAAGTCAGTCTTGTTTGGTAAGACGGAATTGGACAAAGAAAAGAGAGTGCTCGACCGGAACAACGGCCAACAAAGACCGTAATGTAATTACATAGATAACTGCTCCTCCCCTTCTCCGTCTTTAAGGCTTTAAGGCGAACCGTATGGCGGCTGGAAAGAAAGACGACCTCACCTTCTCGTAGATGGTGTTAGTGAGAGCAATTTGAGTATCCCCCGTTGACCTTCTTTTGTAGATAGAATCTTCAATGAGTGGAAACAAGCAACCAACCTAATAAAGGTGCTTGTTGAGTAAGGCCGGCTTTCGAGCCCAAGCCCCTTTAATATGATGAGAAGAAGAGGGGCCGCCCTCTTTTATTTTCCGCACCAATCCTTATTTACTACTACATCTTTTTTTGGGTGTATAGCTCAGTTGGTAGAGCATTGGGCTTTTAACCTAATGGTCGCAGGTTCAAGTCCTGCTATACCCAAACCTCCCTTACACTCTACTATGAGTAAGGATGCGTAGTAGCGTTCAAAGATCACTCTTTGGCCTTTAGACTCGCTTCGGCGACTTCGCCCTTTAAGTGACAAGGGGGGTGAGGTAAGGAGTAGTATAAGAGTGGCTCGATCATCGATAGGCCTCTCCTTATTCATTCTATAGGGCGGGGCTGCGGACCAACAATCCAGCAAAAGGGCTTAAAAGCTCCTTTATCAAACCTTCCCCTTTCTCTAAGAATAAGGTCAGCATCAAAGCCCAGAAAACCCAACAACCTATACAAAGAGCTCTTTTCAGCCCCTACTCTTAACAAGTGAAAGTTGCTGGCACCCACCATACCTTGCTTCGGGACCGATCTCTTGTATCGGAACAAATTATATATTTATATAAATAATTTTCTTTATATATTGAGTTTGTTCCACCACAAATCGATTTCGCCGCATGGATTGGATAGAGTCCCCTGATCTCGACATTCAAGCACGAATCTCTTGAGCGCTTCGGCGGCGGATAGCAGCATGGGCAAAGCACTCTGCTGCGGCGAGCAGCCGGTTCTTATTGCATTCACCAAGATAGTCTTGCTCGCTCCTGAACTCTGTAGCGAGTTCAGCCACCACCTCCGTGCCTGAGCTCTGCTCGAGCGTAGTCAGCCAGCTTCGTGACTTTGCTTAGTTTCCAGCGTTGCAAAGGGAGAACCTTTCACTATCTAGGCGCCCTAGAAGGAGGGGTCCCACGGAGTTCTTCCCCCAAGGTCAAGCCCTCCTCCCCTCCCTCCTATGACACTGAACACATACTGAATCACACATATCCCGGGGCGAGGGCTTACTGCCTGCTCTGTCCACCACCCGATCCCTATTGGAATAGAGGAATAAACTTTTGTTAAAGTCTCTTCCTCTGTCTCTTTTAGGGGACCGGTATGGAGCCACGTCACAGTATAGTTTTGCATGCTTCCTGTCTTCCACACCGTTGCCGCAGCAGAAGTCTTTTGAATAGTATTCTACCTATTCACCAGAAGCGCCCGAAGCAGTATCGTAAGACCCTCCTCGTAAGGTGGCCCGCCAACGACTTACTCCCGGCAATGACAGCCGTCTTGTACTCTAGGTAAATTTAGGCATTTATTGAAGCTTCTTCGTTTCACTTAGTGCTGCCGCCCCCGTCAGAATAGCACTACTGGCATTACTGGGAAAGGGCAGGATCGGCGAGGTCCTCGAAACGCAACCGCATCGTAGGTTTCGTCGCACTAAACTACTCAAAAGAGACCGTCAGTGTTCTGTCATCACATATGATAATACTTCGAATAAGACCTACAGTGAGAACTAGTCGTTAGGACCGAACGGGGAATAGAAGGAGGAGCGTAAGTAGTCAATTATGAGCTAATATGAGCTTGTGTTCGACCGGGTTGAGATACCGACCAAAGGGAGGAGAGTCCGACCGAAGCGGCTGGCACCGCGAGGGAGGGGCCCCGAAGGGGGGACCGGAAAGAATGCGAGTTACGTTCATGTTCGTGCTTACCTCTTTGGGCTAATCTACCTTCCCTCGAGAGCGGAGCAGGTCTTCTGTTCGATACGCTCATACGGGAGAAACGGACTATCATGATTGGGTCGACCAGGCCAGATCATGACATTGGGGACCATTATGGGCGGGAGTAGGATACTCGACTCTGGGTGGAAAGAAATCTGGTCAGCGCGAGGGGATTTCTATCTATAAAGTGAGGCTCACCAGCTGTTCGATCAAAGTAGATAGCCACGAAAGTTCAAATAGAACTCAAATAGATAAGGGAAGTGTGAAAGTATATTCATAGGCGGGAAGCCCCTGGTGTTTCCGTAGAGAACGTCTTTTGAGGGACGGGAGTCAACTTATGAAAGACTCCTCAATCCGGCCTGTGAGAAAGAGGCATTCCAGTGGGCGGTACCAATGCTTTAGATTGTTGCTTTCTATTTATCTCGTACTGAGAAGGAGGAGGAGTAGGAGCGAATTTCAGTATCTAAGTGCCGGAAATGCGATCACAACCCCTATTAGTAAGGAAATGAAATGGATAATCAAACTGCTAAGGAAGTGATGCTCACTCGACCAAAGTCAAGCCCTATGTTATAAGGGTGCGAAGTGCCCCCTGAGTTCAAGGTAAGTCCTCCCCACGACCTTTCTCATCTAAGCCAACGTTGTGAGCGGAGCGAGAAACCTTCTTGAATCAGGTACGACAAGGAAAGAAATTCAATCTGAAAAGGACAGATTCCGTAGGGATGTCGCTTTCGAAGCCAAGTGGGCAATCCCCAAATCCCGATGAAAGGGGAACTAGAGTAACTACCATTGAAGGGCTTCCTCTCTTTTTGATTTGTTCTCTGAGTGAGGTACCCTACTCAATAGGGGACCTAGCTTGACTTCCTTGCCTTGCCTGCAAGCTCCTATAAGGTAAGGTGTCTATCTAGAAAGAGAAGCACAAGGGTTCTCGAAGTCGACGGTCTGGTTGAAGGTCTACTGAAAGCACCCGTAATAAGTCATTTACTATATGGAGAGCTGATCCGTTGGTCGTTCTGTTGAGTCTACTAATAAGGGCGGGTAAGAAAGAGAGGAAACCCGCGGCTTAGGAATACCCTTGAAGAATGATCTCTAATTCAACAAAGACGGGAAGAAGAAAGGGGTGTTACAATCGAGTTCTGAGAAAAGATAGAAAGAAAGAAAGAAAGACAGGCAAGTAGAAAATCCATATCCTTAGGCTTCATGACTGTTCTTCGCGGGGAAGGGTTGACACCTTGCGAGAAATAGAATCTCTATCTTTCCTGGTCGGTATGAGAATTCTATTCGCTGGGCTTTAGTTCACATACTCCGAAAGGACAGAGACGGTAACGAGATTTCAACTCCGTTAGTCTCTCTTCTTGGTGAGGTCACTCCAAGTCTCTCAAGATCATCTGCTCTGGCCAAGGAGACTCAATTCTCCGGACTGTAGAGAAGGTAACTACCCCCCTTCTGATCCCTTGCCGAAGGCAGATTCTTTCTACTTAATAGAAAGGTAGGTGAGAATAAGAACCCATCGTTGCTTTCTCTATCTCTTAATCCTATAACATAGAATCTTTTTCTATAAGTATAGGACAACCTATCTCCCAAACGTCGTGGTTGCTTTGTCTTCACAAGTGACTTCCAGTCACGATCTTTCTCTTGCTTATTCTTTGCACGAGCATTGCGAGATCTAGTTAATTACAGATAGTAAAGTCCAAGTTCTTTCTTTTTTGAGATAATCGACATCTTGTAACTATTCTGTTCTCATGTGGGCAGGAATGGTGAAACCAGGCGGATGTAGCTAACAGTTCAACGAAGATTTTTCTATAGGAATGTAACGCTATGCTAGCACTTTTCATGGATTTGGCTTGCTAGAGTTCAGTTCGCTAGTGTTTTCACATTGTAGGACAGTATATCAGAGAAGGTCTGTAACTGAGCCAAGCAAGTGACTGAGCGAAGTGAAGGAACGATCTCTTGCTAAGGGACAATGCGAGATAATGTCTTCTTCCTGTTGTTGAAAACAGTATCAGTATCGGGAGTTCCTGTTCTTGCTAACAGTCAGGATCGGACGGTACCCCATTTCGAGATAATATCTCTCTCTTGCTTATTTCTTGTACGAGCATGAATACCTTTCTTAGCTGAAAGTTCTATAAGGAAGTCAGTTGCTGTAGCTAACAGTGCCGGGGAATTCCTTTCGATTATATGTCTATCTCTTCCGAGTCGGACTGTATTTCCGGAATTACACTAGCCCCCGTCCACTCGGCCTTTCTTCACGAAGTGCTTGATGCTTATATTACCAGGATTCTCTGCTTATTGATTTTGACGATTGGATTGTAGCAGCTCCGGCACCCATTGATTTTGCACCTTCTTCTATAAAGAAAGGAACTGGGTCACGATGGGAAGGGTCAATCCACCTTTTCCGGTTCTAGTAGTTTATAGGATAGTCTCCGTCTTTCAAAGCATATCTGTCTGATTGCCTTTCATTTCTTTCAAAAGCTTCCCGCTACTCCTAAAACACTTTTTCGTTAAGGTAGTCAAGAAGTGGAGATTCTTTTTCCGGGTGGGACTGCAGCTAAGGCTTCGCCGTTTGAGAATAACAAGCAGAAAAGACAATGCAAACACAGAAATAGATATGATCTCAGCAGTCGGCGATGAGCAGATGAAAGAGGAGAAAGGCACCTAGGGCGGATTCCGTTTCATCTCAGGAGGACCCTCTGCATGAAGCATGTTAACGTCCCGGACATCATCCTCATCTTTTATTTGTATGCAAACTCGAGTTCCTGGCGGAGCTGCGACGGGTCGAACTTCCTTGCTTACGAACTTGAAGTCGGAAAGCTACCTTAGCTTAGAAAGACCTGGACCTAACAACTAGCTTTGACACCGCCGAGCAACTGCAGATTGCTTTCAGGCATCTCTTTTTTCATAAATATATAGGGCTGTAAGTAGGCCGGGAAAAGGAGCATCAAATGCCAACCCGGAGTCAAGACTTTCCACTCCATGGATCAAAAGAAAGCTAAAGAGCAAGCGAAGCTGCAAACGCCCAACTATAGCAAGTTCAAAGAAGAAGCAACCAGGCCTTATGTAACTAACTGGGATAGAAGGATGGCAAGTAGCAAGTTCCTGAGCTATGAAAGTACTTCAAAACCTTTAATGAAAGGGGAAGATAGCAAAGTCTAGGTCAGTCAGTTAGCCCACGTAGCGGTAAGAGTAGTTAACATAACCCTTCGGGTTGTCGTAGTAGTTCACCAGGATCTTACCTAAAAAGTTCATTCCTGCTCAGATAGGATAGGTAGGCCATGGATAAGAAGGTGGAGCGCAGCTCATATAACCCAGAGCAGGTCTTGCTTTCGATAACTGATAATAACTGAAACTAGCTTGGTATCTTGTCGGTACATAGCCGGTGAGTTCGCATAAGGGTGGTACAGGAAAGGCCTCAAGCTTGGAGCCTTATTACACTATTTTCAATACTACGAGATTATCCTAATAATGAAAGTTCTTTCTATTGGCAACTCTTCATGGCATGGTTGAGTTGGTCTTCAAGTCAATCCTCACCCAGATGAGGGTTAATCTTAGTCTCCTCGACTGGCAGTTCCGCTTCCAATTGATTGGTTTGTTTGTTTGACACGGGCCCGCCCGCTTCTGTCTTTCTTTCATCGGTATCTATACGCCCTTGATCGTGAAATATCGATTGCTTGTTGAACAGTTTCTTCTGCTGGAGCTATGCTTTCTGTCTGCTCTCCACGCTTAATTCTAGGAAATTCCGGGATGGATTCTGTTCTAGCAGGAGTACGGCTGCCTTGTCTCCTCTATCCGCCCTTGCCTAGCTACAGGAACAGAACCTAAGACCTCATCGGCCTCCCTTTCCAAAGGAGCTTACCTTTCCCTCTTGGTCGGACTCATGCAGCTTCCATGCATATCGTCCTCACGGATGGGTCGGACTAACTTCGCTTCGCTAGAAGAACGTAACCAGTCGCTTCGCCCTTTGAGAAGGACAATCGGTTCCTTTCTTCCTTCTTCGATTCTCTTAGGGTATTCCCTCGGGTTCTTCTCTTAAGACTTTCTTTCCCTGTTCTTGACAAGATCATTACAAGATCATTCCCTTTTGGCAAAAATCAAAATAATAGGCTTCCACCGCATTCCTGTGAAATCCGTCTTTCTCGGACGCGGGTCCTTTCTTCTTTCAAGTCCGGTCTGTAACTTGAGCTAAGACCTCAACATTGGAAAGGGACAATCAGGCCCTTTCTTTCTGACGAGATTCATCCTTTAATTATTCCCCTCCTTTGATTTGAGGAAAACTCTTCTTCTTTATGAACCTGGAAATCTGTTCTCTAACGTCAAGCCTACGCTCCTGTCTTGGTCTTCTGTTGAAGCCTTACTTTGCTTTGGTGGAACTATGCTAGGCGCAAACCGGAAGCGGGGTATTCGTCTTTTCTTTATCGTGGATCTCTGCTCCTTCCTTTCCCTTTACGTCTCGTTCCCGACGATATGCGAGAGCTGCCGAGGAACTCCTTTCAAGCATGTGGAGTCTTCTTCCTCGTTTTGAGATTGGAATTGGGAATATGCTCCTTCCGGTCTCTAACTTCAGCGTAGGCCTCTCCTTTTGAAAGGAACAAAACAACAAAACTATAGGGTACTTTCTTATTAGGTTCGGCTCGCCTTCCTTTCGTTGGATTCATTCTTCCTAACAGCAGGGGATTTGCCCACTAGAACGAGGACAGGCCTAGCTACTTTGCATTCCAAGCTAGGCACCTAACAGCGGTTATTTCTCCAAGGGTCACCCTTCGCTTTTTTCGAATCATAATCCGGGAAAGATTCCGCCTGAACAGTGACCACTTCCCGCTCTGTCTCTTCTTTCTTCTCAATAGCATATTCTTTTTTTTCTTGGAGGGGAAGGAATAAAAACCATGCACTCATCTGACCCAATTACCTCCTGAGTTCTTATCTTCTTCTCGTTGCCTAGAGTGAGTCTGCTAACTATAACTGACATCATCAAACTCAAATAAAAGAGAACGAGCGAGATAATGTTACAGTTATTGTGTGAACCGCATGTGCCTATTCTTCCTATTCTAATTTTCTTGATTTCCATTTCCGTTTATACGCCAATAAGAGAGGCCTTTTTTTGTTATTTCTACACATCTTTCCAATAAAAGATGAGAAAGGAGAACGCTTTAAATAAAGGACGAGGGAAGAGAAAGCTCCTTTTCCCGTCTCGATAGCTTTTCCAATGATAGCACGGATTCATTGAATAAGGATTTAGGCGGATGACTTCTATCAAAAGGCAGGGCCAACATTTGGATAATTTTCAATTTGCGGACAAGAGCAACGAGTAAAATCAAGCTCCTGAGATACCTTCGAAACCTCGGAAGCATTAGGTTAAAATACCTCCCTAAAAAGTCAATGTTAACAATTAGAAGAATCATGCCAATCTTATACAAGGTGGTATTAATCCAGAGGATGAGAATGTGATCCCGAGCGTAGATGCCTCTGTACCAGTAGAGTTTCCCCCTCATCTTTTTGTCCTTTCTCCTTATCTCTCCCTTCGTAGTTGGTCCAGGGTTCGACCCCGTCCTTGCTAGCCTAGCCATCTTAGCAAAGCTTCTACGACAGCTTTCCCCCTCATGTAGTCGCCGAAGGCCATGCCCGAAGTCGTTACCTTAACCGCAAGGAGATCGAGAACTGCTTCAAGCCCTCCCTATGTGGCTGTCTATAGGGGCTAATTCTATTTTCTTTCCAAAGGGCCGTGGTTGGGTCTAGAGAGAGTGTGACAATAAATTACACTGAATCATTCGAAAGGGATGGGCAAGGAAAGTCAGAGCTAAATTCCGAATAAGGTCGGAGGGTATAAAACCAGAACCAAGTCTTTGAAGTTTCGTATCTTGACCCAGGAGAATTTTCTTACCGTGCCCCCACTGCTGTAGTGCCCAATTCATTTCTACCAACGCAAAGATCAAATTCCCATCTCTAAAGTAGGATGTGTCTCTTCTTATGCGCCCATAAGCATAAGCAGAAGTCTCCGCGCGCTGGCAGGTAGGGGCTCAAAGAAACACAAAAACACGCACCCCAACAAGAAAAGGAGCGAAGCGAAGAAATCAGTACTGGGACTCAAGTCAAGTAGTTGCGAGTTGCTCTTTGTCAGGTGCCGTTAGTTAAGTTCCTTTTGTCCTATAGGTCGGAGGAAGAGATAGATCCTTAAACACGGCGAAGGAGTGAGAAAAGCTACAGAACGGGGCAGTGAAGGCTCGCGAAGTGGGAAGTTCGAACACAGGAAAAGCAATAACATGAAGATAACCTGCAATGGGATGATTTTCGATAGCTCTATATCGCTCCTAGCCTTGGAATAAAAGGGCAATAGAAAAAGAAAGAGGGGGAACTGAGATCTTCGAATAGGAAGAGATAGCAGAGAGAGAGATAGGAAAGAAGAGTGCCTAAAGGAAAGTAAGAAAAACCATCCTTGCTTGCTCCCTGGGGGGAACCCCAAAAGCACCATTCCCACTAGCTACGAGGAAGAGCGACCTAGTCTCTTACAAAAGAAGTTGTGGACTCAGATATTATGCTCGGACTTATATTGATATTTCCCTCGGGAAGAGACCCCTTCTTGGACATATACTCGATCGGGATACCCGGCTAGAAAATGACTCCATTTATGCCTTTTGCAAGGCCTACCCCTTATAGAAATAGAAAGAAGAGGAGTTAGACTCACCTGATCGTAGACCAACCATAGGAGGAAAAGAAAGCAGCCTCTATAAACTTCTTACAGGACCTAGTAACTACCTACCCTAATGAGGATATCTAAAGTCTAGTTTAAATGCGTAAGAGAGCCCTTCAGGAACTATCAAAGAGAAGGAAAAGGTTGATGAAGATAGGTGCTGCTGTTGATCTCTCCTAGGTAGAAGAATACACAAGGCTGGGCCTAGATCAGAAGGAAAGAGCAGCTAAAGCTGTCTGTCACAAGAGGCCTCCCTTACTCAACTAGAATAGATAGAGTCAGGAAGAAAGTAAGCTGCGGCTAGGGAATACCCTAAAAAATGGGAATGATCTTTACAAAAGAAGAAGGTAAAAAGAAAGGGATGTTTAAATGAATCGAGAAAATCTCGAAAGAAAGGAACCTTTTTCAAGGGCTAAGTTCAGGAAACTCGGGAAGATGAGCTTGCCTGAGACCATTCACCAGGTGATCCCTAGGTTGCAGCAGAGCCGCCTCATAAGCCAGAGCATCAGTAGATCCAGTACCAGTTCTTTCTGTCGATTATGCAGTTGTTGATCCAGAAGCAGTAGAAGCAAAGGATACAGTTCCTATCCCAGCTTCTTTCCTAGGGTTAGATTAGCCAAGGTTTCTGGACCTGACGCTTATACGATAGCTAGGGCAAGGCCTGCGGATAGACTAATTATCCCACCACTATCCCGTTGATTTACCTGTTAAAGAAGTCATTTCAGTCGATCCTAAGGCAATGGAATCTGTCGCAGTTTCCATGCCTCGCTAAGCACCCCTCCCAATTTGATACCCAGCAGGCAGCGAAGAAAGCATACGAGTGAGCCCCCATTCCAGGTATGGTTTGGAATGGGTCATTGACTACTTGATCCTTTGTTTAGTAATAACAATCTCTTTATCCCACCCATAACGCGCTCTTAGAGAGAGTTTAAGATAGCCGAAGCTTTATACGCATTCATATACGAAAGAATCTATCATCTTATTCATCCTTGTCCAATTGAGGGACTGCAAGTGCTAAACGCGGATCCATCTTATATGGTTGGTGATGGTAGTGAAAAAAGTATAGTGACTGCAATATGGAATCTCATGCCTTAAGTTCCTAAAGCGCGAAAGCTATTAATTCATTATAGAACTTGAACGATTATTCAGTAGTCGCTCTATAGTTGTAGTAAAAGCACCACCTGCAGAAGGATTGGTTATTCAAGCTTCAATAGGTTTTCCAACAGAATATGAGACTGGATTACGAGCAACTGGGTCTGCTGATTCAATGAATTCAACTAGGTAAACTGCCTTTGCGCTTTACTCTTCCTCTCAATCTCAAATTGAAAGAGTTCCGTGCGAAGGGATACTAAGTCTACTGAATCTGGGACCGGGGGATCCCCATCAAGAATGAAAGAAGGAAGAAAGGCACCCCTTTTTCTTAGGGGGAATACCCTACCGAAATGCAATTTAAGAACAAAGGAATGAAAGAAGAAAGAAAGGCACCTGCAGAAAGGGAATACTCTTTCTCTCTTTCCCGTAGTAAATAGAAGTTCGAAAGGCCGGCTAGGGCATATCCAAATGGGAATGATCTTGAGGGGAATTCTCCTTCCAAATAAGGACAGAAAGGAACCCGCTTAGAGGGAATACCCTAAAAAATGGGAATGATCTTGACTCTTTACTCTTTAGTAAACCGGACTTGCTCATGTGGCTCAACAAGCGAATCTGTAAAGGGATGCTCGCGAGAAACACTCGTCTTCAAGACAGATAATGTGGGGCCTAGTGACTTTGTCAATTCGTTAGCCATATCGATGGGACTGGAAGCTCTGAACTGCTATCTTCTTTTCCTGTATTTCTTCGATGAATTGGCATTTTCATCTCAAAAAAAGAAGTGATTACCTTTAGCTACACTTCTTTAATGCTAAGTTATTCGATCGAGAAGAAATTCGAGTCTCTTTCAAAGAAAAGAATAGTGAAGAATAGTGAATGATAATGGATGGGATTCCGCTCCGTAGAGAGTACTTTCTTACCTCTCTTCTTCTAGCTTGCTTGAGAGGTCCTTTGTGAACTTCTCCCTTTTATCTTAGGAAGACACCTAAGGCTTCCCGGCAGCAGCACATTCGTCTTGAGTCCCCACCCGTTGCTTCTTTCAACTGACGTTTTAGGATCTTCGTCAGCCCTAGAAAACGAAATGGTAGTTTAATACATATAAGAAGAGAAGGTGTAGGCTCCAAAGCTTAAGTAAGATCCCAGAGAATCGACTTCAGAGAGGGTTGTAAAATAATAAAAATGAAAGCTGAACAACAAAGGGCGCAAGTCCGACAACGAGTTTTCCAACAAGCCTTACAAGGAACTCTGAATAGTTGTTTGAACACCGAATTCCATTTACGTATCATTAGTGCCAATATTGGTATCTTTGTAGTTTTGGAAGACTAATAATCCGAATAAGCCAATAAGCTGACTAACCGAAGGCAAGCCAGCGAGTGAAGACAAAATCGCCATGGGACAGAATCTTAAAACTAAGTAGGCGAGTTCACCAAGAAATAAGATTTGAACCAAGAAAAAGACAGAAAGCAGGCCGAACGAAGGAGCGCATGCTTTCATGAGGATGACTCACAGCTCATGACTCTCGAATGAACTTTTCCTAGGAATTCCGCTCACAAAGTAAGCGAGGCTGCGGTTCCTTAAACTTATGACCCAGCAGGAAATGCGAAGGTGAACCTCGGTAAACTACTCGGGGCTCTGAGGTGCGGGTGTCTACTAGCATCTATATCTTCGCCAACTCGACGAAAGGGCTTCGAAAGGAAGAGGCTCACTTCCGGAGCAAGCTCCCTTGTATAGGCGCGGTCTGGCATCGAGAGCTTCGAGAGACCTATACCATACCATATTTGTTGGTGACCTTCTCTTTCCTTGACCTGAAAGCTGGATCGTTCAAGGATGGTCTCTTTCTTCTCTGTCTTTCGCCCATTCGAGTGTTCTTTGACGATGGCATCATAGGCACCAGGCCCTCGGTTCACCTCTTTTCATCCAAGACTGATCGACCTGAGGTTCACTTGATTTGATTCCTCTCACAAGGAGAAGAGCGCGGCAACTCGACGGCACTCCTATCTATCATGGGGTTTATTCGCCACCTTCTTTGAAGCCTCTGTTTGAACAAGGGCTGCTAGTGCCAGCAGCACCCTCTGAATTCCCTGTTATTGCCTATCTGTTGGATGGTGCTCCAGTTTACCAAGATGAAAGAGGTCACATCTGGTGGGACATTGATTGCGACTGTAAAGATTGCAAGCAGGACAGATTGTATGCTACTGACGATGATGAAGAAGAAGTTGTGTACCCCATAAGCTCACAGCAAGCACTACAACAGAGGGACGAGGCAGGCGACCCCGAGGTTGGTCTCCTTGGTGAACCTTCTGGGAAATTAGACTACTTTGTGTTGTATCCACTTAAGGATTCGCCAGATCCCATTCCGTCATTGGTATTCTTACCCCCATATGAGGAAGAAGCAAAGAATCCCTCACCACCCATGAACGTGGATAAGACTGGCTCACAGTCCAGTACGATGAAGGAACCCTGGCCAGAAGACTTCGATAGAGCATTCCGCCCACCAAAGTTCATAGGGCCTTGTTTCATATAATAGGCTCTCTTCCAAAAGTCGTGGTTGCTATGCCTGTATTTGTTAAGTGCGGGATCGCCCTGATGCTGTATTTGTAGCTACCCGTCTTTGAATGAAAGGCCTGCCACCTGGGAAATCGAAATCAAGAAAAGGAATCCTCCTATCCAATCATTGGTTTTATGTATTATACCCGCAATCTTGCTTGATAGGGTCAAGTACTTACCTAACAATAGTAAGCATATAAATAAGGTATAGCCTCTTCTCCCTTTATGGCGAGATCGGACATCCGACCACAAAGCTAACAGGCTCATCCTTGCCTGTCACATCGTTCTCGGGTTCTGAATCTGTACCCGCACTCCTATCGGGAGCAGCTGGAGAATCATTCTTAGCTCTTGCCGGATCCGCTGTTCTCTTTGCCAACTTGTAATGCCCCTCGTTCATATGGGAAGGTTCAAACCTCCCATAAATTAGATGGGGACCGGAATCACGACCAGATTCTGAACTACCTCACAAATCTTAGAATCTAAGGCGGATCTTTCTCTCCTATCGGCATCCCCCATCATCTTAGGCTAATCTGAATAATATCAGCCCCAGTCTCGGCCGTAGCTTTGTTCTAGGGATCAGATTCTGTACCCTCACCATCATTTTGAATTAGGGCGAAGGTTCAGAGATATCTCTAAACTTAACACCTCTTCCTTGAAAGCGGTAAGATATAGAATATGAGGAAGAGGAAATTGGGCGCTTGACCGAAGCTTCTATACACCTACCCCAGGCTCTACGCTAGCCCCCGATTCCTAGGTATCTGTATCGCTAAAGCTAGCAGATGATACCATGAAAAAAAAACTAGACTTTCCTTGGCTCATATCATAAAGGAAGAATGAATCGGACTCGAATCCTGACCTGATCTTGCAAAGATATATATCAGGACAGTGAAGAATGATTAAATACATAATCGAAAAGAATGGACCGGGCCAGGCCGAATCGGGCGCTAGTAACATACTAAAGGGCTGCAGTTGCCTCTATCCATGACGAGATCTTAATAAAGCCAGAAGCATAGGAGATGAATTAATACAGTTGGTTCCATAGCCTCTTAAAGTAGGGGTTGCATCTAAAAGTTGGAACCCGGATTCTCCAACCCTGGTGCCGAAGACTAAGTTGGGCAGCCGGAAGGTTGCCACGAGTCACTCAAAGAAAGGGATGCTGCTCCAACCCTTACCAAACTAATACCTATTCCGTTTTTCCTCTAACCAACCCGAAATCTTCGGACATATGAATAGGAGAAAGGGGTTCCAACCCTTTTCTAGTAAAGGAGCTTGAATACGAGATAGACAATGAGACAAAGTTACATCAATGAGGTTCAACCGGTCATAGACCTGCTATTAACGTCGGTTAAGTTAATAAGATCCAGCTACATCAACCGTCTACTCAATATCCTTGAGAGGGAAGAAGAAGTAGAGCGATGCTAAGCTACTCAACCCGAGGTCACCAGGATCTACCAGCGGGCTTTATCCGGAAAGACAGAAAGGGATGAGAAAGGTGGACGGCGAAAAGGTAGTGGTAGTGGGTTCCCTCTCACGGTTAAAAAAGAGATTTTCCGTGTGTAGAGAGAGATAATAAAGCCCCTTATTGCGATTTATAAAAATAAATAAATATAGGCCTAAAGGAAAGATATTTGAATGTGTTAAGCATATAACAACTAGACTTTATAAAGGCAGCTGCAGGCTGCTCAATGCTCCTAGCGCGTCATCGGACTGCCAGTGAATAGCACCCTTTACACGATAACAAGAAAGATGAATTAATCGTTCCTGCATGAACGTGTTGCATCAAAACTGGACTCTTAAAAGGACTATCTTCCTCCCTTACTCAAGTAGTAATAACAGGGCCTTAAAAAAAAAAAAAAAAAAGAATGAAAGGTGCAGATAATAAGGCCATTCATCTTAACATCAAGCGTGTTGCCTCTACTGATCAAGTGGCAGATATAAATGGCTCTGCTGCAATGAGAGCAAGGGCAGCACCAGGAAAGGGGATTCACTCACCTGCTTGTGATAGTTGGAAGGAACGCTAGCTATATGCTTAACACATGCAAATCGAAGTTCCAATCGAAGGCACTTTGCTGTGACCGAGGAAGGCTAGTCAGAAGGACCAACGACTACTTACTTTTACAAAACCAGTGAGGACTGAGGGCGAACCCCGACTCTACGGTTGAAAGAGTAGGTGGTGCTGCGTCTTTATGTTTCTTTCTTTTGCTGCTGATCTCCCCGGAATCTCCAGAGCCCTTCTCTTGTAATCTTCCATCTTATTCCTCGTCGTCTCAACCTCGTAACTCAGAGAAAGACGGAAGCCTGACGGAACGGAATTCATTCCAGAACAGGGCAAAGCTATCCTCTCCTCAATCAATTTGTTGACTCCGCGAAGCTCTTGTGCGACGAAGAAGTCTTTGAAGTTTCGTATCTTGACCCAGGAGAATTTTCTTACCGTGCCTCCACTGCTGTAGTTAACGTTACAGCTGGATCGGTTCATGCTTTGGCGAGCAAACGCTAAAGCCCGCTTTGGGCTGGCATTGAGTGGTACCATACATCATCCCCTTATAATAGCGAAACTCAACAAGGTTCGACGCGAAGGCTTTACTTTAAGGCGCATTAATCAGGCTTTGAAGGTCACACAAGAAGGCTATTCGACCGACAGTAGGAATTAGTGCGTGCTGAAAAATGGACTTTTCTTTCTAAGTGAAGGGCAGGAGAAAGAATCTTGCATCTATCTTGAGTTGCTCCCTTGAGCGATCTATCCCTGGTTTTGTGACGTCGAGTTTGTTCTATTCTCTTAGCTCGGGCTCCTATCAAGCTTCGCTTCGCGCATGATAGCGGGGAAGGAAGTCGCTCGCTAGTGCACCTCACCCCATTGGAAGAGTCAGTTTTTGCCTCTGTTATTGAAAAGTAAAGTCAGGACCTCTTTTGTTGTATCTGCTGCGCCTATTTCGGATTCAGCCCGAAAAGCATACTTTTATCTATACCCATCCGCCACCTGGGAAAAGAAAGTCCTGCTATATCTACTGTATTTTATCCAGGACCGGTTGCTTCTGATCCCGCTTCAGAGTCTGTGTCGGTTGATGCGCCTGCTAAGAAAGCGGATTCCCCTCTGTAGAATGTAGGATGTCCACTGGAAAGAAGAAGCAATCTCCTTCCATAGTTTCACATTGTCAATCCTTTAATTTAATCTCAATCTTTCTCAGAAGAGGCAGCGGCGACTCTGTTTGCTTGCATTCTCTGTCGCACTAGAAGCAGGTAGTGTGATCTCGTTATCTACGTCAATGAATGAGACTATAAGCAGACTACTGTAACTACTTAATTGTCATTATAACATCACTATAGATCTTCAACAAGTAGGAATCTAACCTACAATGTCACCCTTTTGAAAAGCCGAAATCACCGTACTGTCGTCATTCGCAAAAGGTAGCATCATGATATCTTCTTTGACGATGCGGGTAGACTACCTTCACTTTTCATTGAGCAAACAGAGTTTGGTAGTCGGACCGGTAACTAACTGTTAGAAAGGAGAAGAAGAAGAGCAATCAGCGTAGTGTTCATCCAAAGAAAGAACAAAGAAGCAAAAAGAGAAGTCAGAATGGGAAGAGGAAGTGATTCAAATTCAAGAAAAAAGAGTCGAATTTGAAGTCAAGTAAGAAGGAAGGAGGCTAGTCCCCGAAAATGCCTAAAGAAAAAGGTGGGGTTCAAATCCACTCCTAGTTCTGCTACTACATGCGACATTTCTGAACCTGTATTTTAGGAAGGTGAAGAAGGTTGTCCAGGCATAAGGAGAATTCCTTAGTTAAGAATACGGGTACCTTTAGAGATAGGGAGATAGCTTGTTTCCACTGGTTTTTCCTTTGTAGGTTCCTGGGGTGAAACCTTTAGATCTTTGGATAGTATGCGCGAATTGACTCTTTTCCTTTGGTGGTGTACAGTTGTGGTTTTGGAATCAATCTTTCTAGAGTAGTCTCCCGACCGAAATCGACACTTTACATAGGGAAAGATCTCTTCGATAGAATAGATCCGAAGGGACCATTTCTCCTCGAGTCGATTACGTGTTGGATCCGTCTAAACCGATGTTGCAATCAATGCTTAACACAAAGGATTCCTTTTTTTCAAGTGGAATCCTTCGTCCATGAGCGGTCCGTAGAGCGCTTTATCCCTATAACCGGCTTTCTATCTCTAACTCGAAGTGCAGCTTGGATTACAGTCTGTGAGTGAGGATACGTATCGTATGGGGCATTCGCATGGAACGAATTTTGCTTATGGTACGGGCTCGAAGGTCTTGTCGTGCGTCTTGGAGCGAAGAATTGCTAAAAAGAAAGGATCCGTTCACATTTACATATAATAATACGGATTCGTTCGCGTAAAGTGGGGCGGGCCATAGCATAGGACATTCAACCGAAAGGATTGATCTCATACGATTGAGCCGCTAGAGGAATCGGCATCGCTACGAGCAAGACGTGGGAGATTAGGCCTTGGCAAGGCTGAGCATTGACCATGGTAAGGTCTTTTCTAAAAATAGACACGGAAACAGCGGTACGGTAAAGGAACGGAGGAAAGATCTACTCTTAACTTAATGGGTGAACTACTGAACGAGCCGAGAACGAGTGATCTGAAGGAAGCACAGAGAAGATCAAAAAGAAAAAGAAACCTATGCTTAACACACCCAACTCGTAGAACTACCACTCAGAAGACACATCCAGAAAGAAAGAGCTTGAAGACCTAGTTAGGACCATGTTGTGATTCCAGGCCTATCAAACTTGGAATGAAGTAAGCGATGTCAAAAAAGAGTCATGATTCCCAAGATCAAAGCCTAACTCCTTAGGGAGAGACACAGCAGAACCAACAGTCAAATGATCCTCCTCAGCAGCAGCATTCAAGATAGCAAACCTATTCCCAGATCCACTCTGACCCGTAGACATATCAGTGACACCAGGGTTAACGATAGCAACATCTGGCATAGGCAAAACAGACCCATCCTGAACAGAGAGAACTGGAATAACAGAACTACCCACAACAACCTCAGAAGAGACATTAACACCAACTAGCCCAGCATTCTCCAATTCCATTTGAGGATACCACTGTTGCAGAATCATAAGTTTGCCTCCAAAGTGCCACGGACCAGTTTCAAGGATTTGTCTATAAGCACTAGTAGATTCAAACAACAAGAAGAAAAACCCTTTATCATTCGACAACACCTCGTGTAGACCATATTTAGACCACATTTTAACAGCCATAGATCTAACAACCTGGTAGGGGAGTCTCTTATCAACAAAATAACCAACTATACAATCCTTCCAATGAGCCGCCCCGATCTCAGCCACACTAACTGGAGGAGCAACCTTCACCTTCTGGCCCTCCACAGAAGGGGGAAAGAACTCCAACTTCATACGAGGAGAGACCTCCGCAGAAGAAGCAACCTTATCCCTCCAAGTAGTATTAGCCAGAACAGGGGAAACCCTAGAATTCCCCAAATTAGCCTCCAAACCCTTATTCTTATCATCAAATTCCTTACGCAAAGCAAGGATTTCCATATTCAAACTCTTAATCTGCCGCACAGTGGGCGTATCAGAAGCAGAGATCAATCGATGTTCATTATTCGGTACCGTAACCGACTCCAACAAATCAATAATACTCACAGGTAAAGTCCCAACAGGAGAGTGAGGACGCAGATTATGGGAAGGAACAGCAGAATTCACAACCGTAGCAGAAACCACAGGAGTGAGAGGAGAAATATTACGCGAAGAACTAGGGCTTGAAATACTGGCTTTTAAAGCATTTGCATTTACCTTAGTACCTCCACAACTTGAACAAGGCTTCTTACTATAGAAAAGAGGCGATAGAGATTCATTGGAAAGATGACCCCTGCAAGAGGCAAGAGTTGATATCGAGATGCCTTTTATTGGACATCTGACCGGGCAGTAGAGCAAAGCGGGAAGATAAGTATTGAATTAAAGTCAGGAAACAAGCAAGGGGAATCGTAATCGTACTTTATCTATTAAGAAGGAAATAGTGTACTGATTTGATTGTGCCAGCCCTTTCCCGATTCCTGATGCTACCCTTACCTTAGCAGTGATACAATACAGGAAGGGAGAGATCTTATTTCAAAGAAGAGAACCGTAGGTCACGGAAAAGATTAAGTACGGTGTATTCGTGGACAGATAGCCCGAGCTAAAAGGAAAGCACTGGAAAAGAGTCGGAAATTGAAAAAAGTTAAGGCTTGATAAGTACAAGGAGCAGGGAAGGCTACTGCTACTGCGACAGATGGTTGACTAATGCTCCTACCGTTACAGATAGAAATTCGCTAACAGGCTATTGCCTGCCCATGCTATAACCATGCTACCTTCCTTTACCTTCCTATAAGCTGGCTAACTAAGGCCTACGGACTGATTACCGGTATACAAATACTTAAGGGCAGGAGACAGAAGGCAGAAGAGGGAAAGTCGCTCTATTTACAATTTCAAAAAAGAATTTAGGCACAGCCTTTTCCACAGTTACAGAAGCCTTTGCCGCAGATGACCGCTTTGACATATTAGCCCGGATTACGCTTTCAAATCAATAGTTCATTGACCGCCTCTGATCTTTTCTCATTAGCAGCTGTTAGCTCGCTAGCTAGAGAGGGATCAGAGGAAAGAGGGTTCGAAGCATTGGAAGCGTTCACTCGTTCCTCCTGTATCTGGGCCTGGGAGATGAGTTCAGAGCTCGCAATCGATGGATTGGATCACCCGGGGGCACCACTTGGTTGTACGGTCCGATGCCAAGCAAAGAGTTAAACCAAGCAAGGAGTTAGACTCGGTAAGCTCGGTAAGCAGTTTCATTAGTAGGTCCGGCCATAGATAGAAAGAGGAGTCGAACAGGAATTCTGGGGACATGCTGGATTTCACCCCTACGCCTAGGAAGTCTTGTATGTACGGGCTTGATTAGGGCTAAAACGAGAGAGGTAGCGAGACTGACCGCAATTGGGAATAAGAAGACTTGCATGTGTTAAGCATATTAGCATATGTTCATTCTGAGTCTGTGGTAGCTTTTCCTGTCGCAACAGTCCTGTAACGAGATCTCAGGCAGGCCCCTTAATCTACCATCAATAAGGTAAGTAAGGTAATAACTTCAGGCATGGAGGGAGGGAATAGGTTTGTTATATGTTTTCCAACGGGTCTTTCAGCAAGGGATAGGGGTCCTGCTTTCAGCAAGTAGCGGGATCCCCTCAATATTAGATTCTCTTATTGGATCCTGCAAAGAGCGGGGGGGTTGGGGTGAATGAATAAAGGGTTGTGAATTCAAATTAGATGGGAAACTAACTCAACTAGGTAGGCATCGGAGAAAAAAAGATGTGCACAGGGCCGGAGGCCGGATTCAGACTAGAAAACCTAAGACAGAGGGTTACTTCTAATTACTGAGCTAGAATCATCATAAGGAATTGGCTACGTTCTCCTAATTCTTCCCTAAGCGGTAGACAGCGCCTGTGCACCGAATCCCTATTTACCCCATTGCGTTCTCGCCGCCTACATGAACCGGAGCTCAACCTAAGCATAGTCGCCTAAGTTCCAAGTCTCCCTTTTAGGCCGGCTAATAACGAACTAGCCGGTACCTGGGAGGGAGTCGAGAAGCTTATTCCAGAGGGTAGAGAAGCGTATTAGCGAGCCTGAACGATGGAAACAATGCAAGACGGGCAACGACGAAACAAGTTTGAAGAACGCTCTTATTTCCTCTTTTCCATCTTAGTCTTGGGTTATGGATTGGGATTTGCTTTTTGAGTCAAGCGGGTTTGACCCGGCCCTTCCGCCCTAGCTAGATAGATTGGACCTGCACCTTAGGGACGGCCAAGGAGATCTAATCATCGGAACCAAGCATATGATCTTATATATAAGTAATAAGGTAACCATTTCCAGCCGTAAGAGAATGATAAAGGCATCCCAACCCTAATTGTAAGTAAGGCGGCATGACCCACAAGGCTCTTTCTAGCTACGGGGTTATTCTCGGGACTGGCGGGGTTCTTACTTCCCTAGAACAAAGAAAGGCATGGGAGAAAGATGCATAAAGAAAGAAGTGAAGCTGCAGGCACTCGACAACAACAAGAGAAAGACCAGTCACTGAAGACTAAGCCAATCAACATTAAGAAAAAGGGATAAGCAACGACACCGACACCGGCATACGAACACAAGCGAACAGGCATACAGGCGTACCCACACGCACACATAGGCACAAGAATAAAAAGGCTAGAAAGACCCCCTTCATCTTTGTCTGCAGATGATGATGCTCTTCCCCTTCTTCAATCGTACAAATACAATCTTTTCTCCTCCAAAGTAGTAACTAGAAAAGCTAGGAGTTAAACCAAGGCGGTGAGTTGGGAATGAACATCCAAGCCGGTAACCCGGAACTCTCACTAAGGAAGCGGGTTTTCCGAAACCTCCACGATTCGACTCTTGTCCCATGTACTAATAAGATAGGTGAACTGCCCCTGGCTGAAAATCGGTAGGAATAGAGTCCGTCCCTTTCCTCGGGTTCGTAGAGTCGGGTTTCCCGAGAACTTGTGTAGAGACCTTCGGGTTCGAAAGTAGGCTGAAACTCGAGCAATAGGGTTAGGGGGTTCTGTCATCACATAAGTCATTTCGGAAGCGGATGGGACTTATAGCTAAGGCTTCGCCGTTTGAGAACACCTTGCTAATGAAAGCAAGGAAAGCGGTCGAAAGCAGGCAAAAGGGTGAAAGACTAGCGGGCAGAGGCCACCAGGGGCAGGTAAGGTTTGACGACGGGTTCATCCTCCCCGTTAGTTCCTCTTTGGCTTTCAGGGAATTCCCTACTCTCTTAGATCCGATTCGCGTATGGAAACTCTCGTTGAATAGTCAAACTCTCTTGGATTTTCTTTCGACAAAAGTGCTTCTCTCGGTTCAAGGAATTCTCTGATCCATCTGCCCAGTGGTGGGAGTGGTGGTATGGCCCCCCTCCCCCTTTTTATTTTGCTCTGCTTCTGTTCTGATGTCTGTGGGTTGGTGATGAATGGGGTGATGTTACCGGTGGGTTCTCCGCTTCCAATGGTGCTTTCTCCTACGACCTATTTGGCACTGATAGAAAGAGATTGGATGGCTCAAGTTCAACAAGTGAGGGCAGTATGGCTTTCTTACTCTTACCGATATCCCTATCTCTATTTCTTTCCTGCCATGGGTCACTCTGGCTTTGCTTTCTTCCTTGACTCCCTTTTCGAGACAGAATCGACTTCTTCTCTATCGCCCTTCCTTCTTTTAGCAGGTCATCTCGAATCTTGAATGTTTAGCGAATCGATCGTAATTAGTCTGACCGCTTAAGGCTTATCTTTCTATTCCCCTTTCTGGTCTCCGGTCATTGGTAGAAAAAGCCTGTAAATTCCATTTCTCTCCTCTCCAGCTTGGGAATACTTCTTTCTATTGGCTATATATCTGTAGTCACAATGCCAGTTCAAGCTATCTTCTGGATAGAGAAAAGGTATATGCAAGTGCAGTAGTTCAAGGCAGGCAGGTAAGGGCAGGTAGTAAAGGCAAGCGCATAGGCAGGGGATAGGCATTCAAATCACTATCTTCAAATAGCGTATATAAGAGAAAGAGTGGCTCGTGCATCTTTTCTTCTTTTAGACAAGTCTAGTAGGTAAGGGAATTTTTATAGCAAGCATAGGCTAGCAAGCATGAGCGGGAATGAGCAATGACTTGAGTTTAGTTCTGGAGTTCGAGCGGGGGTAGCATTCCGGTCTTAAGCAAAGCCGTCCTGCCCGGCCATATATCCTGTTTAGTCAGTTGCATATCGGTAAGCATAATTGTAGCAATACAAATAGGCGCGGTAGACGAAGGAGCTGTTTTCAACAAATCAATATATGGGTGCCTGGCTGATGAAATACATCCTCAGAATGCCCTTCGTGCCTAAAAGGTTAGTTCAAGGGCTTTGATAGGGAAATGCACGCACTTGTTGTCGTTTCAGATGCGATTAAAAAGCCTTTTTTTCAAGCGTAGAGTCGACCAAAACAGAAACCTTAGGCGAGAAAGAAAAGTCTAGATCTAAGAGGTCCTGGTGGTATTCTTACCTAGGAACTAAAGCAGACGCAAAGAAGGAGATGAAGATTGTTGCGTCTTCGTCTTCCGTCTGCTAGTACGATAGGAGAAATAGAACAACTAGGATAGCAACTCAAAACTAGCTACTAGCTACTCGGATAGGACTAATAGAAGCTAGGATAGGAGCTGTCAATCAATAGAAGATAGAAGCTAGAAAGGAAGGGAATGTAGTAATAGGTAGCTAGATTACATGAGGGATAAAGATAAGAGAAAGAGAACTACTAGAATAGGAAAGGCTAGCTACTAGAAAGGCAGGAAAGAGATGGCTACATCTAATAGGTTATAAGGCATTCCATAGTCTTCGACCACCCTTAGGAACTTCAATTAAAGAAAGAAAGAAACCTTAGAAAGCTAGGAGGCAAGTAAAGGAAGTCAAGCTCGGAAGCATTAGACGCAAGGATGGATCACTCATAAAACTAAACTAAATTGCAATCTCATTCCTCTCTTTGCGGTGTAGGAAGAACGAAGACCTTATATTATAGAACCTCTATCTCAGAACATAGGAGAGGGAGCCTTTCTAGACCAGAGAAAGCCCTTTCAATTAACCCCTTGCTTTCTCCTTCCGCCTTGGAGATTGATGAGAATGCCACCACCTTGCAACTAAGAGATGGGTAAAGCCATTCTGTGAAGAGAGAGGGCAACTCGACCTGGACACTTTTGCCTATCCGAATCGAATTTCCTTGGTAGCAAATGGCTTTTCAAACCAAGCTACTTGAAAGAGTATCACGCCCCTCAAGGCCAGATTAGTGGCAAAATCACCCAACTTCATGGTATTAACTACGATAAGGCATTCAGTCCCGTAGGCAAACCTGTGACAATTGGAACCGTTCTCTCCGTCCTCTCGTGTCTCACCGGATCCTCTCGGAGAGAGGGGAGGAAAAGAATAGCAAGTCTAGTTTATCATGCATCAATATTTGCGGGGATGTTCTCCCCTCAGTCCCATTCGTTCTCCCTCCGACATCTCATTCGAGATGGGATGGCTTATCAGTGAATCTATCAATCCCTCCCCCAACAACTGATGGCATTAGCGCGAAAGACTCATGCTGCTTTGCTGTGCTTGCTTGCTAGCTAGAACGCGCAGAGCACACAGCGCAAACAAAAGGGCATTAGCACGAAACAAAGACATAGAGGGGCTAGCGCGCAGAGCAATAGTAAGCTACTTCACTCGAGAAGAAGAAAGACGCTCTCGCTCGACTCAGATAATGATGAAGCTCGAGCTCATCTCTTGCCAAGCTAGCTCCGATGCTACTGCTCAGCTCTGAGACTTCAAGAACAGTACTTTATTTATTCACTGGCCTTCCTCTTGCTGGTTGGCTGCTTTCTCCGGTGCCAGCTCTGAAACCAGAGGTATCTGTACCGGCTTGCTCGCCTTCCTTCCAAGGACCCTTCTGTCCAATAATTAGAAAACAGTACTTACTGCTTGCCGTATTGCCTAACGGCGTACTCTATTCCGCCTACAGACAAGGCCTATACTTAGCTTCCTTCATACCAAGACCTGGGTGATGAATCAAATATTCAATCAAACCGGATCACCTGAAGGGCTACCTTTCTGCCTATAATGGTTCATTTTCTTATCTTAGTTAGATAAGGTGAAGTCCTTATTGAATCAAATATGTAAGAAAATATATGATCAGTGGTCTTCTTTCCGCTCTTCGAGGCTCTTCTTGTAAAGAAAGGCATCGATACATACACCCCACAGCCAAAAAGGCCTACGAACGAGGAGGTCGGTAACCGGTCCGGTGTGAGCGAAGATCCTTGACGAACTGGAAGAGCAAAAGAAGACGACAATGGAATTAGTTGATTGGCCAGCGACTCGATTTAGCCTCATAATGGCGCGGTATGCTCTTCTTTCTGTCCTGTCTTATTCCAAGGGGCTGGAGAGTAGCCGCCTAACTGTCCACTCGCCCTCAACCCTCGACCGCTTCGTAGCGTCTTTTTAGGCTGCGTTCGACTCCTTCAAAAAAGACAAAAGACAACCGGAGTCTTTGCTCCCTGGATAAGTCTCATTCGATGTCGCAACCGATGCTTAAAACATATGATTCTATCTTCTCAGTCTTCGAGCGATCATTCTCTGCTTCAAATAGGAGGGGACTTCCTCTACCTAAAGGTGATGATCCTTACTTAACGTAACGTGGCAAGCCAAAAACTGACTTGTGGTCCATCCATCAGAGTAATCGATCTGACCGATAGATGATGCTTAGTTAAATCGTAGTCAAGGTCTGTCTTAGTATCAGGTTTCATTCTCTTTTTGCCTGCGGCCTGTCTGACATCGTGATAATAAACTTGTCCGGCTTCGTTTGATTCCTTCCCCATAGCAAAAAGGGCTCTCTCGAGGGTTAGGATCAAGGGTCTCCTCATCCTCATGCCTTTTTCCACCTTAAGATAGAAGCACAAGCGAACCGCTAAACCATGTGCGCGTGATTGCTCGCCTATCATGAGTTTGACTTGCGCTCTAAAGCTGTCTTTTTGAGAAAGACCGGAGAGAACCTTTATGACATTCTTGTGGATAAAGCAGTCGGTGAAGCTTTTTCTTATGTTGTTTAACAGGGAAACTCTGGCAAGGTCTATTATTCCTTTTTCCCAGTGGGTGCAGGCTTCATCGAAAGGCTCTCCGCCTCGTGGCATTCTTGGATTCGCTTGCAAACAACACTTCTCCTCTCGCCCCCCTTGGATCATTTTCAAAAGGGTTTGCCCGACTGACTTAATAGTTACACCTTTATTGACCAGATCCCATGAGTGCTACTAAATGGCGCGTCAGAGCTCCCTTCTCGTATTATGATTTGCCGCTTGATTCCGAAGACCAAACTTCCTTGTGATTTGTTGATTCGCATCGATAGAACCAGTTGTGTGCCACATACATGGCGCAAATCCCGAGCTTCCTGTTACCGATAGACATCAATCCAAGTCGCTGAGGGACCTAACTAAGAGTTCCCCTCTGGACCTGAGAGAAGAGAAGGCCGATCTCCTGCACAGATTCTCAATCAATATGCATTGAATGAAGGAATTGGTCCATTCCCTGGCCAATATTGGGTAAGCGCGTTCACGGATCAAGTCATTTCATATATGATGTTCCCGATCCCGATGACCCGCATACGATGTCAATGAGCGCTAGGAGAAGGAAGGGGACAATAGCACCGCTCGCCTCGCTTTGAACAAAATAAATCATCGCAACCAAAAGGAGACAACCATTTGTAGGGAAATCCATTCGATAGGAGGTATAGGATGGAACCGAATCTGCTTCGCGAGGGTATCGTTCGCACGACTAAAAGAAATTTAGCTAATTGACGGCATGCTAAGGAGTAGGAAAAGGCACGTACGCGGGAAATTCATCGAAGTAACGCGATGGATTCGCAGGAATGAACGAAGAAAAAGCCTTCAGACAATTCAACATCTTTTATTTATGTTAGAAGGTGTAGAACGTTAGAAGCAAGTGGGCCTCCGGCCACACTACCAACCCTCGCTACGGCTTCTTTTGAAGCTCTAGTTCTCACGCATTCTAGCTTCAAGATCTGGCTTTCGCTTTGAGCGCGAAGCGGCTTGCTGAGATCAAATGAGATATCCCAACCTTTGATTGTCAAACTTGCAGTTCCCATGAACCAAGCACAGGATAGGATGGATGGTGTACCAATCAATTTCGTTGGGAAGATGGCGAGAATGAAAGAAGGATATCGAGAGAGAAATAGGAAAAAGAGTACGGAAGCTAGAGCGGAGATATAGGCTAGCTAAATGCCCTAAAATCCGTGTACGAAAGGTCCGCGATCCTGGGCAGTACACGGATAACCCGACTCACCGAGCGCTTAGGAACGTGTGGTGAAGGCGGAATAGAGTTTGCCGTTGAAATGATGACTTCTGGTGTAACCAAGTTTGAAGGGCGGAATGCTAACGAACCGGGGCTACAGCACCAGTTTATCAAGAAAGATTTTCGCCAACGGCTCTTGCTCCTTTCTTCGAGAAAGGGATTCTCAAGCCCGCACCCAAAGAAGAATTCCCTCTCGTCGCTTATCAACTTGGTGGGCGCCCCTTCTATCAAGGTGTGGATGAGAATGACCATGTAGGGTGGGAAAACGGACCATGTGAGAAGTACTTTCAAGAATCACTTGAGGCATTCCTTGCTTCACAAGAAAAGAAGAAGAATCGAAAGAAAAAGAAGACGACACGACACAGCAGATGTTACATAAAAGGTACAAAGCGGGGGATCCTGAGGTAGGTCTTCTGGGAGAGCCGTCTGGGAAATTTTACTACTATGTCTTGTATCCCAAAAGCAAGCCATCACATCCTGTAACAGAGTCTTCATCTGAAACCCTTCCAGTGGTTACTCAAGAACAGTCAGATGCAGTATCGCAGCTGTGCACAGAAATGGAAGCAGTAATCCTCAACGAGACATAAACTCCGGAGCTACCGCCTCAGAATGATGATTGGGAGTGTAACATGATCTCTGCAGGAACTGAACTGAAATATGCCACGGATCTCATCGCTAAGGCTCACTTGACTGATACCGGTATTGACATGTAGAATGGGACTCCGTGGAAAGAGGCAGATGGGAAGAGGTAGCTCATACGCGGGCAGTCGGATCTGGCTTTCCAATAGGAACGATTTCAGCGCCCCTTCCATGGTTTTAATTTCTTTCCTTCGACTGCCTCTGACTTTGGACTGAGATATCCTGAGAGCCGCTCTAGCTGCTATAGAAAGTAAGTAAACTCGCGAGAACCTTACCCTTGCCTTGTGTCTTGACTCATAGTCCGGCAACTCTCCTCATAGCGCATAGCTAAGCACTATAAGACCAAAAATAGCAACCAAATGGAAAGAACCTGGGAACCCAATATCAACAACAACCTATCATCAGCGGATACGAAAGAGACTCTCACTCGGGAACTAAACCTAACAGAATCGGTGACTCCTTATATGTAGGATAGATATCTCTGTGTCTAACGACTTTGCCCCGTGGGCCCTGCACTAGTAGGAATCAGACTAGGAAGAAGAACCAACAGCAGCTTTTCTTTACACATGGGTAGGCTGGAGAAAGCCCCTATCTGTAAATCCAAGCCATCTTTCTTCTTCTTATCTGTTTTGTCTCTTTCCCTCGTCCTTTTGTTCTAGTAAGCCAAGGAAGAATTCTAAGTCCTATGCTACCTCTGTCCTTCTATCTAGAGAGAGAAATAGGTAAAGTCCTGACCTCGATCTTCCTTCATTCACTGGTAGTTTAGGACTCACTGCTTCTTGTTTGTGATTGCCTTTAGGACCTCGCTTCCTTTCCTTGACTGCAAGCTCTATAAGGTGGTTTCTCTTTACTGGATGTTCCTAAGGGTGGTCGAAGTAGAATGAATGATAACCCATTCTATCTATCCCTTCCTTTAGTCTGTGTTTTCATTTCCTTCATGCACTGGGAGAGAAACATAAACAGTTGGTGGTTCAGGCTGTCCCATCTTCATTCATTTCTTCCGAACGAACCAACCGATAAAGACCGATCAATCAGGAGAACCCGTCGGTCGGGTTGGACACGGAAACAAGACAATAATCCCTAGCTCTGCTCTCGAGGCTCGAGTAAGCCACTCATTTGTTTTCGAAATATGATAAATATGATTTTATAAAAGTGGGATGGGAAGATAAAAAATTTCCAATGAATGCCTTTGAACCAACCTGCGGCATATCAATAACTCCTTTGTTTCTCAATCTTCTGATCGATCACTAGAAGAGCGGCTTCCATCGGTCTCTTAACGAGCAAACACCTATTAGAGCTCTCTTAGAAGTACTCGTTTCAGAGGGGAAAACCTTGAGCTCGCTACCGCCCTTAGCGCATACATAAATGCCAACCTAAGGGGGACGCAAACAACCGGAAATGCAAAAAAAGCCTTATAGTAAGCAATAAGCGCCGGTGGAAGGCATGGGGCTAAAGGCTAGGGCGTGATGAAGGAAAGAAAGAAATCTTGCAAGCAAGCCAAGCAAGCAAGAAAAGCAGTTCTGTTGGCAAGCAGCTAAGGAAGGTGGGACATCTCACTTTAGCATTTAATTGATCCGCGAAGGCAGCATAGAATCTTATTGAGCTCGAACATCTCGTCATAGGTGTTTCGGACGACAAGAAGACGCTCTCTAAACGAGAGTAGACGGTCGGTTGTTCCCAGCTGAAAAATGGAAGGGCGCACTAGCGCGAAAGCTCTATCTATAAGGGGCTTTTCAGCCTCCGTTTGCTTGGCTAAATCCCAGAAGGCAGCCCCCGAAAAGCAAGTTACCAATTGGAATTTAAATTCTTTCGATTCCGGTTGATCAGTGATCGTGCATTCCCTCACTCAGAACGTGGAGGCACCATCTAGAACGTCCGAAACATATTCTTCCTATCCATTATTTGATTTGCTCCAGATGTTCGAGCTTCTGACGCTGCCGAAGCAGTAGTGGGAGCAGCAGCCGGGCGTAGTAGAACGTATGAAGCCTAGCATTTTTGTGCCTAGAAAGAAAGTCAAGTAATTAGACGAACTTAATTCTCTTTGCCCGGCCCGCGCCCTCTTTTGAAGCATGGGGATTTTTTGGTGAAGGTTAAGAGGGTGTCGCTGATAGCTTCCAAAATCAAACCACCGGAAAACTACCATAGACGTGCTACGCCCGGCCTTTAAAAACCGGGTTTTTTTGGCTCAGATGATATGTCTGTAACGGAGTCTTAATGCCAAGCCAGGTGGTGATCCACTTTATATCTCCTATTCGGGGTCTGCCCCGTTCTCAATTGTTTATAGAGATCGGCCTTGTTCAATATTCAATAAATGTCTCAATCAAGTCGTTGCATAGAAAGAAGCAGCACATTCTTTATAATATAATGCTGCATATGAAATAATTGCTGTATATGAATTTGCGACCATGCCAGGGGAGGAGAGGCGTTCTCTTCCGAGATTCTTTCTTTGGTCTGTTGTCCTCCTAAGAAGGATATACAAGCTTGTGAGGCTAAGGGCTCGTACTCTTTCTTCTGAAGGTGCAGATGGAGGCTTATTGGGAAGAGGAAGCAAGGGCGCGCATCTGCTATTCTATTCGTTGACCAGTGTCCAGTCGGTCGAAACGGAAGAAGAGTATCAAAGTCTACAAGGTGGATAAGGCGGCTTGTTGGGCATTTCTCGGATAAGAGGCTATGTCAAAGGCACAAATTACCTACCTATACCTTGGAAGGTGTCAAGATACGTGAACAGCTCAGTTTCAACTATATAACAAAAAGGGTGTAGTTTAGGAGTAAAGACTACTTTTGACTCGTCACATGACGATGATTCTGCTTACGAATACAAAGTAGTATTCCAACCATTACATAGGAGCGATAGCGAAGCCAAGCCGTATAAAGGCGAGCAGCCCTTATAGCAATAGCAAACGGCCTACTTATAGCCCCATTTTTCCCCACCCCCAGAACATACTTTTCCTCCTTTCTCCCATAAAGCTTCCTTTCCTGAATCTTAGCTCTTCTCTTTCTTATTTATTCTGACTACTAGAACTTTCTAAACCGGGCCGGAAGAATGAAACCATAACGTATCCGGGTCGTACGCCTGGAACAAGTCGTACAATTTCGGCGATTACAAAAATCAAGGAGTATATCCCTCTCCCTTAGTGTCTTT
>JAUZSS010000019.1:3414-20566 GCA_035668195.1 Sarracenia psittacina
CTCCTAAATTAGTTAGTCGAACTCTAAGGCAAAAAATATCATCCTAAAAGTCCTCGCTCCATAACCACATAATGACGTAGCATGCACATGTCAGTTCACACCGCAAGACAATCATACAAGCATACTTAAAACAAGAATTCAACAAGCAAGGTAACTCTCTTAGAATGGCATAACCCTTTTCACGATTTTTAGGTAATCAGATCAAATGCTCTGATATCAATCTATAATATCCTAACCACATATATAAATTTAAACATATTAAAAGCACCAACGGTCCACTTTTACATTTTCAAACACCCCTATTATTCACAAAAGTCTTTGATTCAAAGAATAATCATAGCATTCAAATATAGCTCAAGCTAGTTATAAACCTCTTAACAAAGGATTTAAAAGATGTCAAATGCCAAATTTGAAATTGTTGAAAAACACCAAAAGAAAACCCACAACCTAATAAACAACACATAAAATTTATACAAAAAGCCTATAAAAGAATCTCAAAACATAGTTTTCCATACATAAACATGAAGAGTTAAGTAAAAACGGTTTTGGTTCTCAAACTAAGACTAGAAGAAAATGCCTAAAAATGGTATGGATCCATAAGGAACATACTTCCCAAAACATGTTAAGTTCAAACCATCACCATAAGCCTAAAGTGTCATTGATATCTCACCAAGCATGCATCACGTGAGTTTAGGCCTTAGGGCCTTACAACAAGCTTCAGTCGAGCCCAAAGAAAATGTAAAATACATTCTTCCAATATATAAGAGAGATAAAATGAAATACATGTTAGTGTCAAAATAAGTCCCAATTCGATCATTGATTGAGATCACACCACATGCATATCAATTATCCATCACTACCTTGTTGTTATTACTTCAAATGTTGCTATAAAACAAAATGACCCGAGATTCACAGCATATATGATAATCACTCAATGCTTTAACAATACATGAGGATGGTTAAGTGACAATGATAAATATTAAACATTTAAGGGAAAAACTACCATTTTCCATCACTAAAACCCAAAGCATACATAACTAATTTTGTAAACATTTTCTCAAATTTTCCCCCACATTCGTACATTTTTACCGTTACTTCCCATCTCACCCCATTTCACACACATAATCGTTCGTCTCACACACCCACAAATATAACCACGATTATACTTAATCAACGTTCTCACGCTTCCTTGATCATTGACTTATAAGCTTCAACTGAGGAGGTGGGCCGCCCCGTATAACTCGCACATCAAGCTTTCACACTTACGAGCTTCAACGGAGGAGATGGGCTGCCCCCGTATAACTCACATAGAGTTAACTAATCAAGCTCATAGACTTATGAGCTTTAACTGAAGGGGTGGGTCACACTCATAGGACTCACAATGGGCCAACTACTTCGATAACTATATCTAACCACAACTCACTCCTACGACAACACCACGTCACCACAACTCATGTGACCTTACCAAAGCACCACAACTCACTCATACCGCAACACCACATTACCACAACTCATGTGACCTTACCAAAGCACCTTACATCCTGAATAGGGTTATCGTAACTCACAAGATATACACAAGAAGATATCAATAATATACATGATATTCTACAACAAAGATATCATAATCAACTTGCATGGTATTCTACAACGAGAATATCAATAACACATGATATAATATTACAAGCATTTTAACAACTCACATGATATACTATAACAAGGATATGAATAACCCACATCATATAATATAACAAGGATATGAACGTCAACTCACAAGATATATCGCAACACATAATTGTACCAATTCTCCCATGGTAAAAGCAAAAACATAGATTTGCCCAAAATCAATCAAATTGGATAACAAAATCCAATACATCGCATATCATTCTTTTTTTCAAAATATGCAACATCAAGGTTCAATTTCACATTACAAAAGTCAATTTTAATGTTCTGAACCAAAAGCACTATTTTCCTCAATTTCTAAGATTTCCCAAAAATCAAGCCCTAAGCTGTTAAGTAGGTTTTTCATGGCACCCAGTCGATTTTTAAATTGAAAAGATAGGTATGCTCTAATCATAGTAGATAAGCATAAAAACTCACTATTTTCCAGAACCACAAGTTTAGGGTTGTCAAATCCAGATATCTATCATATCTCGCATTAGGCATGTTTTTCGAAACACCAAACCATTTTCCAAATTGAAAAGATAGATATACTCTAAACATGATAGTGAAGATTAAAAGCTAACTTCTTTTCAATGTCCATACATTTATGATTTGGTAAAATCGATCACATCATGTATATTTTTACTTTTTTAACCCAAATCAAAATGTACAACTAATAACAATTCAGGAGTAAAGGATTGGCACATATCCCACATCAAAAGTGTAGAAGAAGCTAGGAGTCACCACTTTTAATCTTCAAACCTCAACTAAATACCTAAAACCACAAATTAGTTCGGTCAATACGCAAAGGGAAGGATGGAAACCTTGAATCTCAAAGTTTTAATCTAAGAAAACTTACCAAACAAGGCTCAAGATCAACCAAAATCACAATCCTTCAAGCCATATAGAGCTCATATATCTTTGAGAAGCTTATAGAGAGAAAGGAGCAATGTTATGATCAAAAACCCCGAACCACGTGCTAAATAATCCAACCCTCTGCCATCAAACCACTTGAGCTGTGGGAGCGTCCACTCAAGCAATCTCTCTGGCCCAACCCAGTTCAAAATTTTAAAAAATTGAGCTCTCGCTCTTATCCGAACGTCTCCAAACTCAGCCCGACACTCATGAATAATAAACCCGAGGTTACACATCAAATGATATTGTCACCAACCCTCAAATCAAAATAAATTTTCAATTCTTTCAAAAATTTTCAAGCAAATTTACAAAGTTTTTGAAGTTAACAAGCCGATTTTGACTGAAAATTGAAATTGAAATGATTCGTGACATCAAAATCTCTCCTACATAGGAGATTTCATCCCCAAAATCAACGTACCTTAGGAGGAAACAACTCTGGGCATGTTTCACGCATAATGGACTCTCGTTCCCATGTCGTCTCATCTTCCCCATTGTGTTACCATAGAAATTTGAAATAAGATAAGGTCGTGCCCCTCAAGAACGGCTCCCCCATGTCAAGAATCTGTATGGGTTGCTCCCATATATAATGTCTTCCTCTACTCTAACATCATCCTAAATAAGATTGTGTGAAGAATCTGGCTCGTACTTCTGTAGCATAGGGACGTGAAAAATGTTGTGCACAAAAGACAACTGTGGAGGCAAAGCAATATGATATTCCGCTACCCCAATTCTCTCCTCAATCACAAAGAGTCTAACAAAATGTGGAGATAACTTTCCACTCTTAGCAAACCTCATCACCCCCTTTAGCGGAGAAACTCATAGGAAGGCATGATCTCCTTTCTCAAACTCCAATGGTCATTGTCTTTTATCAGCATAACTATTCAGGCGATTTTGTGCCATAATGAAATGCTAACGGATGATCACAATCTTCTTAGTCGTTTCCCTGACAAACTTTAGTCCCAACATGTAGGACTCTCCCACATCGGCCCAACGTACTGGTGACCTACATGGATAACCATACAACACCTTTAAAGGTCCCATATGTATGCTTAACTGATGGTTTTTTTATAGGCAAACTCTACCAAGGGTAGGTGATCCTCCAAAGATCCTTGAAAATCCAACACACATGCCCTCAACTTGTCCTCTAAGATTTATATAGTACACTCAAACTGTCTGTCTAACTGAGGATGAAAGGTTGTACTAAAAAGAAGGTCAGTTACCATGGCCGACTGTAAGCTCCTTTAAAAACACAAAGCAAAACGCGGGTCCTAATCTTACACAATAGAAATGGGTACCCCATGCAAATGAATGATCTCACAAATGTACAAACGATCTAATCTATCCATCAAGTTGGCCAGGTTGATCACCTAAAAATGTATGGATTTGGTTAACCTATCAACCACATAGGACACCATGTCATGACCTTTGGATGATATCCGTAATTTTTTCATGAAATCTATAGTCATGTGCTCCCCTACCAAGATATAGGCAAGGACTGGAGTAACCCTACTAGCCTCTGATGCTCTTCTTTCACTTGCTGGTAAGTGAGGCATCGTGACACGAACAACACGATATCTCTCTTCATCCCTTTCCACATGAATAGTCTATGAAGACAATGGTACATCTTGGTGCAACCTGGGTGCACCGCCAAATGCGAATAGTGAAACTACCGTAGTACCTCGGCGTGATATGACTTACATACAAAAATCCTTCCTACAAATCTTGAACAACAATCCTTATGCATGGATCACTCCGTGGCACCTTCACTGCTAGCAATCTACTTTTGGTACATAACGCACTCAGCATCCTCCAACTGAGCATCCCTCACATGCGCTATAAGAGAAGGTTGTGAAATAATGGTGAATAACCTCGTGCGGTCCCCCGACTCATGTATATATAGATTAAACTCAATGATCTCTCCCATCATATTCCACTCCTAAATGGTAATATGTGCAAGGGAACTCAGTGTTTTCATGCAAATAGCATCAACCACTATGTTGGCATTGCCTAGATGGTACAGTAGGTCAAAATTATAGCCGCCCAGTAATTTCATTCACCTCCTATGTCTCATATTTAGATCCTATTATGAAAAAAGGTACTTCAAACTCTTACGACCGGAGAACACCGTAAAATGTTCCCTTGCATAGGTAATGCCTCCAAGTATTCAGTGCAAACGCAACCACTGTGAGCTTCAAATCGTGAGTTGGGTAGTTATTTTCATTGAGCTTTAACTAACGAGATCCATAAGCAACTACATTGCCTAGTTGCTTCAGCATCTAACCCAAGATTTTGTGAGATACATCACAGTAAACTACATACACCAATCATTACTCTGGTATAATCAAGATAGGTGTACTAGTTAGCCTCATTTTTAACTCATGGAAACCCAACATGCAACCATCATTACAAATGAACTTAACACCCTTACGAGTAAAGCCTCTCATCGAAGCCGCATACCGAGAAAAGTTACTTACGAACTAGCGGTAGTAGCCCACAAGGCGTAAGAAACTCCGAATCTCGAATACGATTTTTGGCCAATCCCAACTCATCAATGCATCAACATTTGATGAATCCACCACTACTCTTTCACCAGATACAACATGCTCTAGAAATTTGACTACAGAAATCCAAAACATAGACTTCTTGTACTTGGTATACAATTGGTGATCCATCATGTGATATGCAACATATAAGTTAATCCTTTAACAATTAACTAACTTTTCTGTTGAAAAATAAAGTTTATCGCATGATTGGTTTTTATGTAAAACCAAGCATTTTGTGACCGAGTTTATTTCTTAGCTTATTGTTCCAATGATCACTACTAACCCCAGTTTTATCTTGTTTCTAACTCAACACACACCACACACACCCATGATAAGTAACTTAGTATACAACTCACACACCCACTACAACTCACATGGCATAAAGGATAACCAACTAACCCAAATCCCCAAAGGATGCACTCATTTATGGCTAAGACGAAGGGTAAGGCACCCATATCAACAAAGGATCCATAAAGTTAGCAAAGCTATCACAAAACTCGCGGTCCTTTATAGATAATCCGAAGAGTAGGGCACCCATATCCATAAAGGATCCATAAAGTCCACAAAGCCAGCACAAAGCATGCATGTTGGGGAAAAGTTAAAAGTCTGCGGACTAGTGACGTGACCATAAAATTGTCACGTGTGATTTTTCATGAAAATGATTAGTCTTTTTTATTTTTTGATTAAATCATACCACTTAGAAACTTTTTGAAAAGTTTCAAGAATCCAAATGGACGTTGTGAGACGACCCAGTGACCTTCTCAGGTATGACATGATGTACATGTTAATTTCGACGAGTGGACACCGATCCGTATCAACCCCTTTGACTTCAAACACACTTGAACTCTCTCAAAATCTTGCTAGAAAATTAGGAGAGGGAGGGGAGTGGGGCAGCAGTACCTTAGGGTGTGGAGAGAAGTGTATTTTTTCTCTCATTTTGATATATCTATATTATATGCACCAAAGGAGAATGTGTACATCCCCTTTCGCAAAAAAATCATTACCAAAAATCCACGGATCCCATCCCTTACCATGGCCGACCATATGGGGGGAGAGAGTGAGAGAAATCATCCCAAATAAGTTACGAATCTCCTATCACGTGTATATATAAAAATACATATCTATACACCATTAATTATATATATGTATCCAACCAAAATAGCTTGATATATAATATATATTCACAAAATTAATTCTCTCTCCTAAAAACTAGGGCCGACCACCTAAGGGAATATCCCTATGTGTGACAAATATGAAGAATGCCCCTAAGGATTTAATTTAATACCCCAACCGTCCCGACAAAAAAACTTACGATTAAATTAAATTAAATAATAACCGAAGCCAACCAGAAATCAACCGTGCGTATAAATAAGCTATACATGAGGGATCACGTGGAAGTATAAAACTCGGACTAACCATATGAGAAAACCAGATATCCTTAACTGAAGCCCCTCGAGTTTGATCCTTTCTCGCGCGAATCTGAACATATTAAACTAAAGGCCATGATTGAACTCCTATCCCTAACTCGCATTATGTCTCGAACTTCCAATTATCACTTCCACTGAAATCATCCCATGTTTAAGATATGGATTCCCGATAATCGAATTAGGTTACTAACAACCCGGTTCAATTATCTTCTTATCCTCGAAATTACGTCGCTTATCCTTTTGAGTATGCCAGATCATAAGGTCCACCAGTCGGGTTTGGCATAATCAAACTTATAAACAAAGCACACGTGGGGTTACTCCTCATCCTAAATCAAACATAGATTCCTTCAGCTGATTATTCACCATCGTATAGACAACGACAGTACACAACCCACCGGTCATATTGATCTCAATATCGTGATCTCAGCCATTGGTGACTCAAAGTACTATGCATCGCATGAACGTGATTAATCAATCGTGTCGAGATTAAGATTATGTGCAATACATGATAATATATGATGTGGATCAATTCATATAGTCAATATAAAATTGATCATCTATCGATCCCGCTCAATACACTCCAAGTGCACTAACACATCGAGCTCGAACATTAAATTCCTTAATCGAAATTCGAGCCATTTGACCTAGTCAAGACCAGCCACTATAACGATGTGCTATAATCGTACCAATAGATTTTTCGGGTCCATTGTGATTATGAGCCTACTATATATTCTGTCAGAACCTTTGACCCGATCCTCCGCACTTCATGCACCGAGTCAAATACTGGACAGAAATATACGGACTATGCATTTATTCATCATACATTCAATAATTATGAAAGCATAAATGCAAAACCTCTCAATTGTTTTATCATTAATATGTCATGGATCGATGATAAAAATACATAAAAGCATTGCTTTTAAGTATACAATCCTAACAATGCACTCCTTTACGCTCAAGCCAGAGGGTAGGGCACCCACATCTACAAAGGATTCATAAAGCTAGCGCAATAGAGTCCAACCCTAAAGGTTCCTCTCATCAGAACACCCAACTCATGCACACAACCAAGTTTTGTGCTTTTACTGGTTTTTAAACACTTAACTATTCTTCTAACTTACAACAAAATTTTGGGAAAAATACATTAACCAATTCAATAACTTTCTTAATTGAAACATAGGTATAATTTACCCTGAATTGCATGGCAGAGTCATCAATTTCATGAAATTGCATAACAATCCCATTTTTGCCCAAATTTGGCATTTTTTCCCAAATTCCATCAATGCCTAAGGCATGATTTTCACATCCACAAAGCTCCTTCATTGTGACAATTTCTAGAGCAAAGCGAGCCAGACTCGCAAACTTAGCCTCATATAATAAAATGGATAACCCTTCATGGGTCAAGTTTAGAAACTCCTCTCTATACATATCCTAAGATGAACATGGAAAATATTTTTCTAAAAACACCATCTCTAATGCTACCCATATTCCATCTATAGTGCTTTCGACAAACTTCCACCATTCTCGCCTATCACCCCTCAACTGGTAAGATGTCATACATACCCTCAACTCACTCTCCATCACCTATAGAGTGTCAAAGACTGCCGTTATTGACTCTAACCACTCCATTGTCACTTTCAGATCAGGTTCCCCGACAAACGTAGAGTATCCATCTATCAAAACTCGTGCATAGCCATGAAGGCCCTTAGCTCGGGGGCTCTAGTCCCTCGCCTCACTGTTTTTGCAAGTGCCTGAAGCATTGCAAGCACCTCTTGTAATACGTCCACTTCCTAAATGAGATCCTACTGAACATGCAAACCTCCCTCATCCATATCATGGCCATTGACTCGACGTCGGCTGCGTGCCCAGCCCTGGTCCCTACCACGTCGTGGCATCATTGTTCTATAAGAAGATAAATGTAGGGAAACAACATTACACAATCTTCAATCAACATATATGTTGGAGGCATGAAGTAGAAAAGAGAATGAGTGATGTGACCGTAAAAAACGTCGTATCGTGTTTTCATGAAAAACAAAGGGTGTATTTTAATTTTAATTAATATTTACCTTGAAGAAATCTTTCAAAAATTTTCTTGAACATCCAACGATGATTCTAAGAGGTCCTTTTGATCTTCTCACGTATGACCCAACGCACGACACGAACACGATGAGTGGGCACCGTTCTTGTTCCCGTTCTTGATTTCGCACATACTTTTTCTCTAAAAAATGCAAAAAATTGTAGAGATATAAAGAGAGGGGGTAACAGCTATTAGGGTGATAGTGAGAGAAAAAAATATCAAAAAATATATGTCACATCCTAACCTTTTAATAATATGCATATGTCACTAACAACTGAAGTGAATCGGAGATAGACCGGGTCCCCCACTAACCGGAAGCGAATTAAGATTATACTTAAACTATTTTATCTCAAGAAACTCCATGTTTTTGTCAAACGTAAATCTTGCTTTTGAATATACCTTTTTAAGAACAAATTCATTAAGATCCTATGTTTTTATTGTTGATGGTATAGCCCAACAACATAAAATACAATCTAGTTTTATATACACATAGACCAAATAGCCACTCGAAGCAAGGACCACTCGAGTGGTCTAGGGGTCACTCGAGCGACCCCTACAGACAGAGACTCATGCTGTAGAAAATCCTGCAACTCCCCCCTTTTATAAAACCTTGTTTTTTTGCATTCAAAAGCATGTTTTAACATCACAAAGATTGTTTAAACCATGAATTAGGCTTGCTAGGTTGGAATACTCTGAAGTTACCATATAAAGGATAAACCAAACATTGGCACTTGGTTTTTTTGGAAAACTTTATAATAGTTTTATTTAAATTCCAACCATACAAGACTAATCCCACATACAACTATCAAACTCTATCTTGGTATTCAATCAAGAATAAAAGTCAATTCGTTTCCCAACACAATAAAAGGTGCATCAATTTCCATTCATAAAACCATTCATGATAAAACTAGGAAATTAATAAATTCGAATGAAAAAGAGTTATAGAGTTCTCCCAACCATACCAACTGTAATGAGTCTAAAGTTAAGTTATTACATTCTCCCCAAATAACCAAATATGATCATAAGTCTAAGGAATGAAGAGATATGCGATGAATAAAAATCAATCTAATCCCGCATCAAAGGTGATTTGGGAAGCTTCATGTCAATACGTCTATGCCTCAAGAACTTATTTGCCATGGTGACCTGAAATGTTGTTTTAAAACAACATTATGATCTAGAGATCGTAGGAAATATAATAATCAAAGATGCATGCATGCTATGCGAGGTGATTATGCAACAATTTACATTAAGTATGTAGCTTAAATAAAGTCTTCTTCTCAACACTAAAATATTAATTGCATAATCTATTTAGAAAAATAATTATTTTTTATATGCAGACACACTCACTCCAACTAATAGGGTAGTCAATGCTGAAGGATTAACTACCACAATCGTTTTCAAGAAAAAAAAACTACCACAAACCGTTAAAGTTCCCATCCGATCCTCGGCTCCCATCCGAGTCAATGATCACCACCAAGGTAGCAATCCCACATCCATCATGGCTTCCCTCTGAGCCAATGGTCATTCCTCATGTAACAACCATAACATCTCATCTTGACTCCCTTCTGAGCCTTGGTTCTCATCTGAGTCAAAGGTCACTACTAATGTAATGACCACAACAAGCCCTCATGGCGCCGGTGATCACTACCACGATAGTATCCGCAATAATACTCCTCGGCTCCCATCCAAGCCTTAACTCTATCTGAGCCAATCCCCCATTTATGGTCCACAACCGAAGGATGCTAAATTCTTATTGAGTCTCATTCGAGTCTAGGCTCTCATTCAACCCCTATGGTTAATCCCCATCCAGATCACCATTCCACCAACATATCCATCGATCCCCATAATATAAATATCATGAAAGAATTAATTTTATCACATGAATAGCATAATTGGAATAAGCCTAGGCCTATTCACAATACATCTCGTGAACTACACACAACAACACCCAACATATAATATGCGAAGTAGAATTATACAACAATAGCATATTCAAGTATCAAATTAAGGATATGCCTTGGCCTATCCATATTTATCGCAATATACTGTCAATGCATCAACAATTAACATGCACATATTAGTACTAATTCCTCTCCACATATAACCCAAATAAATCTAATTAGAGTCAATTTCATTAATAAGGGTTCAATTAATTACTTCCCTAATTTTTTCAACAAACCCACAAATCTCAACCCTAGGTTAAGCATGATTTTTGTCAAAATAAATTGAGCATCAAAGCAGCAAGTGAAGATACACTACAACATGGTAATATAGCATAAACATTCACCCAGTCATGCACACATTAACCATACATTAATTAATTTTTGGATTTTTAAAGGAAACCCGAATAAGCTCACCCAAAACTCAAAATCCAACTCATATAATTGCATTAATCAAGGATTTGCATAAATACTACCTCAAGGGAGATGGAAGAGCACAAAACTAGCCCAAAAAAAAGCTCTAAATCTCAGCAAGTTCACCTTAAATCGAAATAGATTCGGTGAAAGTACAATATACAAGATAAACACCAAGGTTCATAAGATTAAGCTTTAGAATACTCACCAAACAAGGCCTGAAATCAGCCAAGAGTCTCCCCCAAATAGCTCTCAATCGCCCCTCAGCTCCACAGATGTGTTCTCTGCCAATTTAGGCTTGAAATGAGTTAAAAGAAGCGATCTAAGGTGTTTAAATACGCTACTGCCAAACGACCACTACTCGAGTAGTCTTAATGGTCACTTGAGCGAACTCACCGCTGGAGCGGTCAAAGGGTCACTCGAGCGACCCTCAATTGCTCACACCAGTCCAAATCCTTTTAAGCATACAAGACCCGTTTCCATTCCGATTGGCCTGTAACTTAACCCGATACCCCGGAATAATATTTCTGAGGTTCTAAAACCATTGGTTTGAGTTACTAACCCCGAATCAAGATTGAATTTTAAGTTGTTTCAAAGATGTAATCAGTTTTCCATAATGCTTTAGGAATTAAAATTTTAAATCGGGTTTTATTTAAAATTCGAATTTGAACTAGGTCATACCGTTACAGTATATATAAAGTTGTATTCTTTCTTTTCCCTCTCCTAGTTACCATGTATATTTGATCTCCTTTCTTCTCGATGCTTGTATAAAAATGGACATCAGATATGGAGACCAAAAATACACCACCAACACCCCATTAGGGCCGGCCACACTAGGGTGAAAAACCCTAGCGTGCCAAATATCAAAATTACCCCTGATTTTTTAATTTAATCCCCGACTGTCTCATATGGTGAAATCCATAATCAAGTTGAATTAAATAATTCTTGAAACCAATAATAAATATAATTGTGCATATAAAGGGCTACGTGAGGGATCACAAGGATGTATAGGACTCGGGATAACCATACGGGAAATCAGGATATCACAAACTCAACCCTCGAGTTAAATCCCTTTCCGTATGAATCAGGACTTATTCCATATCTTAATTGACTTTCCAATTATCAATTGCACCGAGGTCTCCCCACGATTAAGATGTGGATTCCCGATAATTAAATTAGGTTACTGACAACCCGATTTAATTATCCTCATATCCTCACAACCGCGCTGGTTATCCTTTTTGAATATGCCAGATCGAATTATTCACTTGCAAGATTCTGACATAGGCAAACCTATAAGGTAAGCACATGTGGGGGAACTCCTTAACCTGAATAGGACGTGGTTTACATCAACTGATTATTAACCATCGAACAAAAATAAAGACAGTACCCAACCCACCGATCATATTGATCTCAATATCAAAATATCAGTCATTGGTGACTCAAAGTATTGTGCATCATCTAAACATGATTAATCAATAACTTCAGGATTAAAAGTTCATGCAATACATGATAATACAGGATGTGGATCCATTCATATAGTCGGTATAGAATTTATTATCTTGTTGATCCTGCTCAATACACTCCAAGTGTACTAACACATCGAGCTTGAAATCGAATTTAAAAATCTAAATTCGAGTCGTTCAACCCAGCTAAGACCAGCTATTACTGCAATTTCCTGTAATTGTACCAATGGATTGTCTAGGTCCATTGCTATTGTGAGCCTACTTATATATTCTGTCCGAATCATTGACCTGATCTTTCGTGCCTCATGCATCGAGTCAAATAGGGGACAAAATATACGGTAATGCATTCATTCATTACAAATACAATAAATATGAAACCTTAAATGCAATAACATGTCAAATATTTCTCATTAATATTCCTGGGATCAAGGTTTAAATACATAAAAGTATGACTTTTAGAATACAATCCTAACAATCACCCACTTATACTTAAAGTCATGTTGGAATACATCTGACACCTAACCCTTCTGCCTCAGTAATAGGATCTGCTAGGTTATCCGTAGATGCAACCATGAAAACTACAATGCCTTCACGCTGTACAGACTCCCACATGTGACAAGACCTCCTCTCAATGTGATTTCCCAAAGAGAACACATCGCCTGAGATGGACCTCCAAGAATCCTATCAACCTGGAAATCGTAGCCTTTATTCCCAAGGGATACAAGACTATCAACATGGTATACCAACATATACTCCCTAGTCCTTTTTAGGTACATGAGTATATTCTTGATCACAGTCCAATGCCCCTCCGCTGGATTAGATTCATATCTGCTTACCATGCCAACGACTTAATGGATATCTGGTCAAGTGCAGAGCATAACATACATGAGAGTTTCAACTGTCGAAGCATAAGGAAAACCTCTCCTCCTCTCTATCTCCCGAGGTATCTTAGGACACTGATACCTAGATAACATAATTCCACGTCTAAAAGGAAGAAATTATTTCTTGGAATTTTTCATGTCAACTCAAACAGTTATCAAGTCAATGTATCGGGCTTGGGATAAGTCTAACATCCTACATGATTAATCTCGCATAAGCTTAATCCCAAGGATTTGGCCTACTTCTCCCAAGTCCTTCATGTCTAACTGACATGATAGCCATACCTTCACCGAAGATAACATCCCCACACCATTTTCAGTTAGGAGAATGACATCAACATATATAACTAAAAACACCACCTTATGTAAGGACCTGAAAAATTTTAATTAATTATTTAATTCGAAAAAAGGATTTTTTGGGTAATATTTGTTTTTCGGTTAACAAAAATTTAATTTTTGTTAAAAAGGGAAAGTGTATATGTATATATATATAAATTGACATATATATATATATAAGGTGCTATATTTATAAAAAAAATTATATAATAAAATTAAAAAACAAAAAAAATAATACACATCTCGTCGCACATCAGCCGCGTGAGAGAACCAGCGAGGGTTCGGGCAAAACAGGGGAGAGGGCTTGTGACGTGGAGAAGGAGGAAGAAGAAGAGAGGAAGGAGGAGGGTGAAGCTGACACCACCCTGGCGCGCCTCACGCACCGGCACCGGCGAGAAGAGAGGAGAGAAAGAGAGAGAGAAAGAGACGGCAATAGCGACGAAATAGGGGCAAGTTGAGCGTGATGCCACCAGCTTTGTGGGACGGTTTGAGCTTTGATTCGAGTGGTTTTCTTCCTATTACTTCTTAAAAGGTAATCCTCTCGACCTTGTGAACACTTCTAGTAACTTTTTTTGGGTTGTTGTTGAAGTTTCATGATCGATTGGAGATCTAGGGTTGCCAAACCCGTCGTCCCCTTTTGTTGTTTTGTTGAGTTTTTATCATGCTTTAAGTTGTTGAATCATGAAATTGACATAAATATGATTATATAAGCTCGCTAGAATGATGTTTATGGTATCTATTTTGATTTTGGGAAAACTAGGGGTTTTGGCTTGATTTTGGGACTAATTTGGGGGTTTCGGCCCTCTTGAGACAATTTTGTGAAATTAACTCTGATTCTGCGAAATAGGCATAGAATATAGCCTGTATTTAAAATTGGGTAATTTTTGGACAATCGGATTTTATTCCCGTTAATTAATTGCAAGTTAGTAACTTGGATTTGGTAGTTGGATGCTATTTTGGAGCTTGTTTGGAGCGGTTGTGGACTCAATTCAACTTCTTGAATCCACTATAGTTGCGAAGTAGGATTCATGATATCCCTTAAACTCTTGAATGTCTATGTGACGATTTGTGGATTACATGAGGTTATGAAGTTGATTTGTACAAGATTTGTATGGAGGCCAAACCTTACTGATTTATTTTCATAAAATCAGTATATTTGTGTGGTTCTCAAAGGTCTAGAGTGATAGAATCATATCCAATTGAAGTATAAAAGTTGTAGATTAACCTAAGCCTAAAGCTAGGGTTTATGTAAATTTGGTGTTTTGTGGCAAATTAAAGTTATCATTGTTCTGGAGTGGTTAGAACATATTAATCTTATCAATCTGAAGTATAGATGATCGTGGTTTGGCCCAAGCTTAAGTTTGGATTTATGAGAAGTTGGGATTTTATTGAAATGGGGGGTTAAGTTACAAAATTGGGGAAATAGTAAAACTTATTGTCTTTCAAAAACTTAAAGAATTTTGAATGTAATAAACACCCTATGGATTACAAATTGACAAGATTGAGTCAGTTTTGATGATTATGGATTTGACAACTTGTGTAGAGGTTATCGGGTTAGCGTAGTTTTTCCCTTTTGGGTTCAACGATTTGATAAGCATACACTATTTTTGTTTATACTTGAGGTTGAAATTTGTAGTTATATATATATATATATATATATATATATATATATTGTGCTTTGAACTTGAATTGAAATGCACGAGTTAATTGTTAGAAGTAAGGAAGTGAATTGTACAAAGAAATTATTAAAACCTATGAATTGACGTTCACCTAGTTAGGTGAAGAAATAAATAGATGTTGTAATCTTGAAATTCTATTTTTGGTTCGAATAAATTGAAGATGTCGAATTTAAGTTCATATTGTAACTTAATGTATGTGATTGTTTGAGATGGTATAGGACGACCCATCCTATAAATGGGGATGAAGTTTAAAGCTCATAGTGAGCTAATGGACGTCCCATCCATTAAGCGGGGACGAAGGTATTCAGATAACTAATCCAAATCAGTCAGACTGAGAATCTTGGATAATTAATCTAAGATTAGGAGTGGTACCTGGTGGACAAATCGGCACTCAGAAGTGACGATTTAGACCCGTTAATTTACACTAAGTAAGTCCCGATATGTTATCCAATATTTGTTTTTGTAGTGTTTTTGTGTCTAAGATGGGAATTTGAGGAGTGATGCAAAACAGTCACAAAATAGTCATTTTAACAACAAATACGATGCAACCAAACAAAGACTAATAAAACAACACAAACTGTCTTGACGCCATAGGAAACCGTTCGGACTCTACACCGTCGTGACGCCAGAACGCCGACCATCTCGATGCTATCTACTGTGGCACCCAAGAAATTTCTGTTCTGACGTCGAGTCTCGACTATCCCGATGCCCCGAAACAGGAAACTAACGTGACACCAATGAAAATCCCGTCCGGACGCCGTTGCAAACCTTCCGGATGCTTCTCGCCCAGTTGCTAAATCAGATACAGTGGAAAAACTAAAAATCGGGCCCTATACCCTCATTCCAAATCATCTCTTGGAGATCTAATTCTCATATTCTAGTTCTCTTATCTCTTTGGCCCCGGTCAAGTCACCTTTGGAAGGCCCGAGCCTCGTCGAGAAGATGCCAATGACGATCGACATCAACTTGATGATGGACTCCTACAAGACCATGAGTGGATAAGTCCCTACCTCCACCTCAAGTGATGATGAAGCCAAATTTGGAAATATAGGAGTAGATTAGTTCTTTATTTTATTTATGCATTGTAATTAAATTGTTATGCAACAATATTCTAAAATCCATTTTGTGGAGATTTTCTAATTAATTTAATTCCTGTTTAAGCATTCCGTGATTACATTAAGTAAGTGCTGTATAACTGTGCTTACTGTTTGAATATGCAAATTTGAGTTAGGCTATGCCATGGATAAGAAGGGCCGTACTTCGGACGGGCCGTGCTAGAATCTATGATAGTCTATGCCATATTTGTGATTCAGGATTTTGAAAGTAGAACTTGAGATATTTTATACTCCGGATAGAATATTCCTTGCTTAAATCGAAATCTATCCTTCTTGTATATCCATATCGGTCTTGTCACGATAGGATCTAATCTGATTCAATGTTAGATAAATAGGAATTATATCGAACCAAGATTACCAAATGACGGCGGATTTTGAACCTAAGGTGAAGCTTTTCTCATTAATTTAATTAATTCCTTTTTAATTGTTTATTTACTTTTCATTGTTAAAAACTATTTTTCCCAAAATCTAAGATTCACTCATTTTCTTTTCATTAAATAATTTAAACAAATTCTTAACAAAAATATCGCTTTCCTCGTGGGATCGACCCTGGACTTACTGCTATCTACTCAGTTAGTTGTAGATCTTGGTAAAATAAATAAAATAAACTACTGTATGCGTGATTTACGACTAAGCGATTGGTCAACACCACGGACCGAAGTATGAAGTTATATGAGGTTGTTAATGTTTAATGTTGTGAAGTCAAGTA